>OZ005656.1:3934200-3992981 GCA_963930645.1 Salticus scenicus
CCGGGTTCTCACTGCCTTCGGAAAAAATTCCCAAAATGCTCTAACTCTTATTTCTATTATTTTCCCACTTCGCCCCCCCTCCTGTCTATCCTAATAATTTTACAAATTTGAAAATATCCGCAATCGATTTGTAAGTATCAAAAACCTCTATGCACCAGTTTTGAACGATATATCTCTATTTTTATTTTTTTACCGCTCTACTCCCCCCCTTCCCAATAATTTTAAAAATTCGAAAATATCCGCAATCGATTTGTAGGTATGGGAAACCTCTATGTACCAATTTTGAATGATCTAACTCTATTTTCTTTTTTTTTGCCCCTCTGCCCCCCATTCCCGGCCCTCCTAATAACTTTACACTTTCGAAAAAATCCCCATTCGACTTGCAGGCCTCTAAAATCTATCTGTACCGATTTTGAACGGCCTAACTGTATTTCTATTTGTTTTTGACCATAGCCCCCCCTTCCCGCCCCACCTAATAATTTTAAAAATTCGAAAGTATCCGCAATCGATTTGTAAGTATCGAAAACATCTATATACCAATTTTGAACGATCTAACTCTATTTTTATTTTTTTGCCCCCCCTCTCCCCTCCCCCTTTCCCGGCCCTCCTAATAACTTTACACTTTCGAAAATATCCCCATTCGACTTGCAGGCATCTAAAACCTAACTGTACCAATTTTGAACGGCCTAACTGTATTTCTATTTGTTTTTGCCCCATAGCCCCCCCCTTGCCGCCCCCCTTGCCGCCCCCCTTGCCGCCCCTCCTAATAATTTTACAAATTCGAAAATATCCGAAATCGATTTGTAGGTATCGAAAACCTCTATATACCAATTTTGAACGATCTAACTCTCTTTTTATTTTTTGCCCCCCCCCTCTCCCCCCCCCTGCTGCCCCACCTGGGGGCTGAATTTCTAAAATTCCAGAAATTGGTTTTTAGATATTTGCATCAGCTATATTTTAGAGCAAAAACTTTACGCATATCTATTTTTTTGTTTGAGATATATAGGATTATGCGAAATCACGTTTTTACGCATGTGAAATCACGTTTTGCCCCCCCGCCCCCCTTGGGGACCGAATTTTGAAAATTCCAGAAATTGGTTTTTTGACATTTGTATTAGCTATATTTTAAAGCAAAAATTTTACGGATATCTGTTTTTTTGTTTGAGATATGAAGGATTTTGTGAAATCCCGTTTTGCCCCCCCAGCCCCCCTTGGGGGCGAATTTTGTAAAATCGCTTCTTAGTGGATGCCTACGTCATATCCGAAATCGATTTGTAGGTATCGAAAACCTCTATATACCAATTTTGAACGATCTAACTCTCTTTTTATTTTTTGCCCCCCCTCCCCCCCCCCTGCTGCCCCACCTGGGGGCTGAATTTCTAAAATTCCAGAAATTGGTTTTTAGATATTTGCATCAGCTATATTTTAGAGCAAAAACTTCACGCATATCTATTTTTTTGTTTGAGATATATAGGATTATGCGAAATCACGTTTTTACGCATGTGAAATCACGTTTTGCCCCCCCGCCCCCCTTGGGGACCGAATTTTGAAAATTCCAGAAATTGGTTTTTTGACATTTGTATTAGCTATATTTTAAAGCAAAAATTTTACGGATATCTGTTTTTTTGTTTGAGATATGAAGGATTTTGTGAAATCAGGTTTTGCCCCCCCCTCCCCCCCTTGGGGGGCGAATTTTGTAAAATCGCTTCTTAGTGGATGCCTATGTCATATCCGAAATCGAGTTGTAGGTATGGAAAACCTCTATATACCAATTTTGAACGATCTAACACTCTTTTTATTTTTTGCCCCCCTCTCCCCCCCCCCTGCTGCCCCACCTGGGGGCTGAATTTCTAAAATTCCAGAAATTGGTTTTTAGATATTTGCATCAGCTATATTTTAGAGCAAAAACTTCACGCATATCTATTTTTTTGTTTGAGAGATATAGGATTATGCGAAATCACGTTTTTACGCATGTGAAATCACGTTTTGGCCCCCCGCCCCCCTTGGGGACCGAATTTTGAAAATTCCAGAAATTGGTTTTTTGACATTTGTATTAGCTATATTTTAAAGCAAAAATTTTGCGGATATCTGTTTTTTTGTTTGAGATATGAAGGATTTTGTGAAATCACGTTTTGCCCCCCCTCTCCCCTTGGGGGGCGAATTTTGTAAAATCGCTTCTTAGTGGATGCCTACGTCATAGAAAGAACATTGTCACAAAATTTCATGCTTCTAGGTCCAGGGGTTTGGTCTGGGCGTTGATAGATCACCCCCTCACTCACTAACTCACTCAGGAAGTGTTCTTTTATATATATAGATAGAGAAAGTATTGGATTCGCGAAAATTTTCGACCTCCGTTTTTTGACGGATCTACACGTTTTGGGATATCCTGAACACGAATTGATAGTTTTTAAAAAATGTCTGTCTGTCTGTAGTTTCTTGTTTTCACCGTATCTCACGAACCAATGAATGAAATTCAACCAAACTTGGTATATAGTTGGACCATGGCGGGGCATTGTGCTAATTATATTTGGGAATCAATCGCCCAGCAGGTGGCGCTGTAATCGCAAAATTTCATATTTTTCACCGTATCTCACGAACCAATGAATGAAATTGAACCAAACTTGGTATATAGTTGGACCCTGACATGGAATGGTGCTGATTAGATTTGGGAATCAATCGCCCAGCAGATGGCGCTGTGATCGCATTTTATGTAAACTTTTAACATTGCAGTATAGGACAAAATTTCGTATAAATATACATAATGAGTGTTATTTTAAACTTGTGAGTGTAAAATTAATATGAATTATTGATAACAGTAGTAGTTAACTAGGAAAAATATTTTGTGCATGTGGGGGCATCGGTTCCCCCCCCAACTGAGGGGGGAAGTACCCTCCCGGGGGGGCAAAGTTTCAAGATGGGTATATTTCGAAAGGTCTCGTCAAAACTTTTAAAACGAATGGTTGAACCATAAATATGTGATAATTTAAAACAAAGTTATCGATTTTTTTTTACTTTTAACGAAAAAAAAATTAGAAAAATCTTCTTTTTTTTTTTTTAACGAAATTATCCAAACTTGGTATTTAGTTGGTCCCCGACATAAACTGGTACTGATTACATTTGGGGATCAAATCGCTCAACAGGTGGCGCTGTGATCTCATGTTTTCTAAATTTTTAACATGGCAGTATAGGACAAAATTTCGTATAAATGTACATAATGAGAGTTATTTATGACTTGTGATTGTAAAATTAATATAATTTATTAATAATAGTAACAGTTAACTAGGAAAAAATTTCTGTGCATGTGGGGGGAACGCTTCCCCCCCTGGGAGTGAAGTACACCCCCCCCCCCCCCGGTGGGGTAAATTTTGAAGATGGGTATCTTTCGAAAGATCTCGTCAATACCTTTAAAATGAATGGTTGAACTATAAATCTGTGATAATTTAAAACAAAGTTATCGATTTTTTTTTTTTTTTTAATATTGTTACGGATTGAATATGTATTACTTTTAACAAAAAAAAAACCTTAGAAAAAAAAAAAAAAAAAAACATAGTTTTTTATTTATTTTTTTTTATTGTTACTAATTGAATATGTATAGGAAAATTTAGAAGAATGTCTTGTGGTGGCCACAACATACTAGTTTTTTTAATATTGTTACTGATTGAATATGTATAGGAAAATATAGAAGAAAGTCTTGTGGTGGCCACAACATACTAGTTTTCTTTAATTGTGACTGGGGAGTAAACATTTTTTAAGTTTTCCTGAATTTCTTTGTACAAGGAAATCAACTTGCACTGCAAAATATAGGAAATAA
This sequence comes from Salticus scenicus, assembly GCA_963930645.1. Taxonomy (NCBI): domain Eukaryota; kingdom Metazoa; phylum Arthropoda; class Arachnida; order Araneae; family Salticidae; genus Salticus; species Salticus scenicus. Next base: position 3,938,012 of record OZ005656.1, read on the forward strand.
ATATAGTTCAAATTTCTTCAAAACATGGTTTAAATCATCTATATACTTATAGTTGCAACTTTTGAAAAAGATAAGGATTGAAAAGTGTGAATTGATAAAATAAAAATTACAAGAAAATACAGTTCTCACTCGCCTTTTTTTTTTCTTTTTTTTAATGCCCTGTCTGTCAAAAGAAAGGAACAATTTGTACTTGTTTATGTTGACATAGAATGTTTTACATTCATTGCATGTATTGTAGCTAATGTTAATTAATAATAATAATAATAATAATAAACTTGCACTATATTTTTAATCATACAGTGCATTGTTTTCAATCAATGCTCCAATTCAATGCGCAATTGTTTTCAATCATATGATGAAAATAATATTTTAAGTGCAATTATATTAAAGTAATAATGCAGTAAACTGATTTTATTCCAGTAAATAATCTTAAAGCATTACATTAAAACTTGTTTTGATGTACACCATCTTTTCACTAATTAAAACTAAGTTCTACATTACCCTCCTTTTCTTGCATTAAGTATAATTTAATGTAAGGTTTATTCACTTTTTTTTTTTTTTTAACATGAATGTAAATAGAAACAAAATAAAGTCATTTTCGTTTATTAATATAATATTAATTATCTTATACTTGCTATTTAGTAATATTTGGAAAAGCTTTCATAAATATTGCTGTTAAAATTTACCAAGTACATGAGGATTTTGTCAATTTTTACCTGAATTGCCTGAATTCAGATTCTCATAGATATATAAGGGGAGGGGGGAGAAAAAGAAGAAACTATTTTCGTGCATATGTTAAGAGGTTAAAAAAAAAAAAAAAAAAAAAAAAAAAAAAAACTGAGTCCGAAATTGAAATTTATCGTAATTCTATTGAACCTAACCTGAATCTCTTCTCCGACCGTCCTATTAGCTCAGTGCATTTGCATTTATCTCCAAAAATAAGTAATAATAATAATAAAAAAATAAAAAAAATGAAGTCCGAAATCGCAATCTATCGTATCTCCCCTTCTGCTTCCTATCCCTCCGTTTACGGTCTGTCTTACCTGCAAATTAAATAGAATGATCCACTTCGTAGGGATCGAGCTTAACATTGAAGCGCTAGTAATGTGTAGTGCCGTGGCCAGGCGTTAAATTCACGTTGTAGCACTATAGCTTCGCTGTTAACATGGTCAGATAATTCAAAAAACATATATACCAAGTCTTCTGAAATTTTTATGAGACTTCGTGCCGCAAAGTTCATGCAGATGTTTTCAATTTATTTGATTTTAATATTTTTTGAAAAATTGTGTGACGGATTCCTTTTTAAAATACTGGTGACGGATCTTATTAAAAATTGGAAATATTGGCAACTGCAGACAATCGTACGACATATTTCTACAAGTAAGTTATCAATTATTTGTTTATGCACCACCTTTCCAAAAATGATCGGAAACTTTCGATTTCAGACGTTTTTCAAACATTAAAAAAAAAAAAAAAAAAACCTAGACGAATCATCTTGAATGATTTCAGGTAGCACATAACGTTATCATAGCGTTGAAAATAAGTCTGAATATTGAAAAATTAGTTAAAGCATCGTTGTAACAACGTTATGTGCTACTGGGGATACACTTACCATTTGATTATTAAGTTTTAGTAAGCCTTTGTATTTTAATTATTGATTATTATTATTATTTTATAATAATACTAGAAAATTAAATATGAAATTTATTTATGTGTAATACATAATTTTCATCATCAGTTCGCATGAATTGTCAAAGAATTTTTAGTTGTTGATAGATCTTTATTTGTATAGATTTCAAAATTACTGAAATAGATTCGAAGCAGAATATCAGCCCATATGTTTAGCGCGTGATAGTTAAAATCAACGGAATTTTCGCTAAAATGCTCGGCTCACAATGTGGTAAGGAGTTCTATCCCAGATCACACTTATCGGCCTAGCAATTCGGAGTTTTCCGTGGTTTTCTCCGAAACTAACGTAAATGCGGGCTAAGACATTTAGAAATGCCCCCATATAATAGGGCACCCCCCCCTTAGACCTAGCATCCTAATGTAGTCAATCGGCCTTAATCCTAACACAACTACCACCACTACAGCATTATGGTAAGAAATTTGACATGCGCAGGACTTATTTCTGAATGTAAGTTATCGACTATTTTATAATATTACTAGCTGGCATTTTAATGATTTTTTTTTTTTAGAAAAATAAGTGTAATATTTTTTTATTCCAACGTTTATTAATAAGCCAAAAAAAATTATCCATTACTACAAATGGACGATTCTTCAAATGATTCATTGTACAACATAATTCTCGAATGGCAACATTAAAAAAAATGTTGTTCTAAGAAAAAAATTATGTTATGCAGATACGTAATGTATCTGTAACGCATAAAAGCGTTCTCATACCTATATGTATAAACGCGAAATACCCCTGATTAACTTATCCTAGAATGAAAACAACTACGTACGTAACCCTCAAATGGTAATATTTAAAAAAGAAAAAAAAATGTTCTAGGAAAAGTTTACATTTGCTATACAGACGAATAATATATCTGTAACGTTAAAAAACTTTCTCATATCTATACATGTAAACGCGAAATACTACTAACTCACTTCTTCATCTATCAATGTCGAGTCCATCATTTAGACAATAAATTCTTATCATGACACTGAGGCTCTAAATGGATTTAATGAAATTTAACCCTTAAGGGGTTGAAAAGGTAAGTCGATTTTTATAAGCATTTTCACCATATCTATTAGGTGTTTCCTATAGATGCTTGATGTTTAGCAAATTGTCTACTCTTACACAGTAATTAAAGTAAAAAAGGAGAATATTCTGTAATTTAGCCCTTAAGGGGATGAAAGAAGCATCTACCATTTTTACCCGTTCTTTTGACGAGGAAAGTAGAAGTGGTTCCCAATAAAAAAATTAAATTTAGTAAAATATCTGACAAATGGTTCTTGCCCATAATTTCATCTTTCCCACAGAGTGGTCAATTCGGGTTCATAAAAATCCCAAACCGATAAAGATCGCCAGACAGTCATGGCTCACCACAAGTCTAAATTCCGCCACAGGTTTATCAGAGACATCCTGCTCCAAGTTGTTCCTTCAACTTCTTGAAGAAACACGAGAAGTGAGCAATGCCTTCCATTTTTGTCTCATTAGATTTCATATATAAAGTTTTGTGGAATGGAAGGACTTACAAGTATTTGGCTGCTGAATTATTTGGGTGCAATTCTTAGTCAAAATATCGGCCTGTTCGTTTCCGAAAATATCACAATGTCCCGGAATCCACTGAAGTGTTATTTGTCGCCCCTCTATTTTCAGACTCTCCAGCACAGCCCGACAGTCTAGGATATTCTTAGAGATGGGTATATCCATAGATCCGATAGCCTGGATGGCAGCCTTGGAGTCGGTCAGAATAACCACCTTATTATAAAGATATCTGGGGATAGGTTGCTCCAGTGCCACATAGACAGTCATAACTTCGCCATCAAAGTCGGTTTTTTGTTTTCCGACAGACAAATTTAAAAAAAAAAAAAAAAAAAAAAGGTGCAAGAAAATATTCCTGCTCCAACATTCGGTGAGATATCCGTCAAAGAACCATCTATATAAATATGTAGCCATTCAGGCTCAATGTAGAGGGACTCAAGTGCAAGGATCTTTAAGCTGCTTTGAGGCAATTGGCCCTTAAGAAATGGTTGGGCAAATTCCAACTTGGTAGTTTTATCTTGACATGATTTACAGGGTTAGGGGTTTTAAGAAATCCTGGACAAATTTATCATCGAGTTCCAGTTCTGCTCTTAATTCTAGACCTCTCTGCAAAAAACCACCCTGAGTCTTTAGATGTATTGGTACATTTTCATAACCTTTCCAAAAAGGTACATTAAGATATATGTCATTCTAACATGTTCCTTTTTTTTATGATTAAGTCATTTTCACGTATTCTTCAAAATGTTTAAATCGTTGGCATGAATTTTTGACGAAAGCGTAATTTTAGAACGTTCTTTAATCATTACACCCCTTTTTAATTTTGAATTTTCATAAATCACTACTTAGGGAGAATATATACATTAGAAGTAACCAATACAGGAAATTTGAAGTTTGTAGCTACAACAATGCTGATGAAATCATACAAGAAAAAAAAAAAAAGACTCAGAAAGAAACAATTTCTTGCCAATAAGTCAGATTAGTCGGCTTTATTTAAAATTTTTATTTTTCTTCTTGCCAAGAACGCGAAGAGTTGCTAGCTACATTATAATTTGGAGATTACTGTTTATACCCCCCACTCAATCATAGCAAAACGTAGCAGTTTTTTCTAATAAAATCATGGCTGGAAAATTGGCGCAAAACTCATACTGGTATTCGTTTAAAATATTTCACTACCTGTAAAATCGTAGGTTTCGTAGGAAGAAAATTTTGCTTTATTTACTGTTTTATGAATCCTGCGCCAGTTTTCTACTCCTATAAAATGCACTTTTTCCATAGGTTTTCATAGGCATTTTAATTTATTCCGGAGTATTTTTAGCCCCGCCTTTATTTCATATCATTTATTTTTAAGAGAATTGTTTTCTTATTTTATCGAAGTTATATATTAGAGAAATTTTTTTCTATATAAAGTGATGCGAAATACAGGCAGGGCTAAAAATACTCCGGAATAAATTAAAATGTTGGCATCTATCCTTTTTCTGTCGAATAACGTCAAAAAATGACGTCATTCTTAAGAACTATAGCATTTCATTTGCGAGGTTTTATAAAAGGAACATCTAACATGTTATTATTATTATTATTATTATTATTATTATTATTATATTAAGACACTAAGTCATTTTGACATAATCTCTGGAAAATGTTTAAATCGTAGGCAGGAATTTTTGACAAAAGCGTAATTTTAGAACGTTTTTTAATTATTCCCCCGCCCCCTCTTTAATTTTAATATTTTGTAAACCTCTAATTAGAGATAATATATACATTAGAAATAACCTACATATCAAATATGATGTTGCTAGCTACAATAATACTGATGAAATCATACATAAATAAGGACTTTAAAATTTTTTCCGCCAAAACTCTTTGCGTTGCGTATGCATTAAAAGTTCGAAATATTCAAAGTACTTCAGCTGTGGTCATAAGCAATAACTGTTTCAAGTTTGGTTCACATTGGACCATTGGTTTGAGAGAAGATGCAAGACATACGAAAATACATATCAACTACAGACAAACAATGACTTTTATTTATAACTATTTTTATAACTACTTTTATTAAACGGACTCCGAAAAATCGGAGATTACCTGTCAAATAGAATTCAAGTAGGCATTAAAAGTATACTACTTTTATAATTCAGTATATATATATATATATATATATATTTTTAAATTAAAATATATTTAATAGCCAAAAGTCGTTAGACAATTCTTTGTGTTGGTATAACTGCTATGTTTTTCATTACAATAGCAGAATAGCACAAGTTTTCAAAAATCTAAATCAGAATTGACACCAGTATTTTTAAATGGAATATGTTACATATATTTTCTAAGATTTTTATCACTCAAAAACTATGCTGCCAAATCGCATAACAAGTTACTCATTAGGGCTCAAAATTCAACTATTCGGCGAATTCTTGATATGCCCTGGTACGTTCGAAAATTTCTCATTTATAAAGAAATTGAAACTCCAAAACTTAATGACTTCATTCAATACTTAAATATACAATTCCATTTGGCTCTTGAACAATTAGATAATTCTGCTTTGAACACACTTAACAACGTATGACCATAATGATCCTCTGAATAGACGCAGACCCAAAGCGGGCCTCAGTCTAAACTCCCACCTTTAACCTTTTTTGTGTTAGATCTTTTTCTTTTCACTTTTACTATCGTCTCTGGGCATTGACTTCTCTTCGGTGATTATACCCTGTCCTCGTTCTTGTGCTGTCCTGTATTATGTTTTATTTTTGTCCTTATGTCAAAAAAAAAAAAAAAAAAAAAAAAAAAAAAAAATTAAAATTGTGTTTCTAAAATACCAAAAAAATTAAAAAATTTGCTCTCAAAAAAATAAAAAATATTCTTACTATCCCTAAACTTTCTCCTAACTGTGTAATGCTGTACTTAACCTTCCTACTCATTTTTATTATTGTGTTTCCTCCTTCCATAAGCTCTAAAATTATTTGTTAGTATTTTTGTGTGCTTTTTATGTCCCCCCCCCTTTCTCCAATGCAGTGAATTGTTGTTCTGGACTCTCACACCGTTAGTTTTCACATCTAGGTAATGGAGGATGCGTGACGCTGTCACAGGTGCCTCAAACCTTTCCATCCGAAGATCCGAAGATCACTCAAAAACTGTAGACCTGGTGCCTAAGCAAACAATAGCCTACTTTTAATATATGCAGACTAGAGTCCTGCATTGGGTCTGGTAACCCGATTTAACCCCGACCCGACCCGCGGGTCTGGTTCGTGTCGGGTTGACAAAATTTTTTCTCTTGCGGGTCAGGTTCGGGTCGGGTCGACTTGAGAACACATTTCAAAATATTTTTTACAATTATAAACATAAATTTATAGGCATGTTTACAACTATGTAACTAATTTAAATATTCTGCACGTACTAGACATGTGTATCGGTTTGTTGGAGGATTTAAGGCCGATTGACTCCAGATGTGTCCTAGGCCTATAGGGAGATTGCCCTTCGTTTGAGTCTTTCTGAGGGTTCTAGCCCGTATTTACGCGTGTTTCGGAGGAAACCACGGAAAACTCCGAACGGCTAGGTCGATGAGCGCGACCTGGGATCGAACCCGACACGTCCCATCTACCAGCTTCGAGCGCAGAACTGCTCTGCCGCTGGTGGGCAGTCATGTACCGGAGCTCCCTATTCGTATCCGCGGATATCCGCCAGAAAAATAGATACGTATTTGTATCTGGATCTGTTTTCTTTTCTTCAACGGAACTAATATGTATCTTTTGTAGAAATTGTATGAAAATTAGAAAAGTATTATAAATCTTTCTCGACTGTTGTTAATATATAAATTAAAGAAATACAAATACAATATAACCTTGCATTTGCATTCTGGAAATTGAAAAGATTTCGCAGTTTACAAGTTTTTTTTTTTCTTTTTTTTACGTTCTTCTATATTTAGTAGAAGAGAGTATTAGAATCTGTCAACTTTTGGTGTCAACCGCTCGACGGGTGTCACTGCTATACAGCGATTTCTGCAATTTCAGGGGAGGCTGTATCTCAGGTTCTGTAGCGTATAATCCAACAAAAATTGATATGTGAGAAGACCAATATGAGATATGCTGATTCAATTTGAATGCCTATCAGCCAACAGGTGGCGCTGCTACACAACGATTTCCGCAATTTAAGGAAAGGCTATATCTCAAGAACTACTGCACATAATTTCATATAAATTTGTATGTAGGTGCCATTTAATATATATTAGCGCCTGTCAACTTTTGGTGTAAACCGCTCAACAGGTGATGCTGCTACACAGCGATTTCTACAATTACAAGGAAAGCTATATCTCATGTTCTATTGTGTATCATTAAACAAAACTTAATATGTGAGAAGACGAGATTATGAGACGTTATGCTGACTCGGTTTGAATGCTTGTCGGCCAATAGGTGGTGTTGTTATACTGCAAATTTCATCGATAACAGGATGGCTATATCTCAACTTTTATGCCATATAACTGTACGAACCATGATATGTGAGATAACCATTATAAAAATGCATTGTTTAAGAAGTTATTTACAGACGATAAAACTGTGTCTCTTTGGATATTTAGTGTTAGATTTCCCTAAGATGAAAATTATTTGCATTCATCACGTTAAAGTTCTTAATAATAGTATTAATAAATTATTCGCACTCAGTGAATTTGACAAAAAAGTGTAGAAGAATGTCTTGTGGTGACCACAACACACTAGTTTTTTTTTTATAATTTACCAACTGTGTGACAATGAAAATTTACTTTATTTTTCATCATGTTATATCATTTTACCTTGTTTTGCATGATTTTTAGATAAATAAGTAATGTTGATTTATTTTTCTGGTTTCGGGTCGGGTTCGGGTTAGATAAGTCGGGTTTCGGGTCGGGTTCGGGTCGCAAAAAATTCTCTGTTGCAGGTTCGGGTCGGTTTTCGGGTTGATGAATTTTTTTTTGTCGGGTTCGGGTCGGGTTTCGGGTTGAAGAAATTTTTTTTGTCGGGTTCGGGTCGGGTAAAACCCGACCCGCGCAGGACTCTAATGCAGACAATTATCGCATACCTAAAATTTCACTCGAATTTTATTATATTGCCACTACTACAGTCAATAAGAAACTTTTGTTCCATGTTCTAATGCTGAGGGGTATGTGAACCAAAGAATTTATACGATACTATACGTTCATTGTGTAAACGTTGCATGAAGGGGTGTCAAATCGGCTGCGCGTGTTAGTACTCTTTCCGCTGGCGCATGACTTAGCGGTGGCATAAAGTTTGTTTATAGCAGATATTCTTTTGATTTTTTTCTTTTATTAATTCAAAAACATTCTTTATAAGTTTTATATATAATTATCTTCCTTTTATTTTTAAATTTGATATTTTTTCATCGTTATTTATTATTATTATTTTTTTTAAAGTTTGTTGTTTTTTAAGCTTTGCAATGCCTGAGTGCAGAGCCTGATCAAGGGGGAAGCACACATTATCTCCGCTTTTACCGGAATATTTTTACAATTATTTTTTACTTCATATCATAGAAATCCCATGCTTTGACGAGGAAATATTTTTTATAAACAATGAACGGTGTAAAAGAATCCAATTTACTCACCGTTATTAGACACCAGAATTCTTTTAAAATAATTTTTAATGAGAATTTTCTGTTTATTATAGGAGGAAAGTATTTGTTAAAAAATAACGGTATAAGTATAAATAATGTGTGCTTCCCCCTTAATCAGGCTCTGCCTGAGTATGCACGTACAGTGGCCACCTGTAAATCATACAGTAGAGACACCAAAGGTAAAAAGATAATTTATCACTCCTTTCCTGTGGATGTTAAATTGCAAAAGGTATGAATTGAAAAGTGCAAAAGAAAAGATGGTTTCAATCCTAAAAAGGAAGAATTTTCTTGCAGCATTTCAGTGCTGATAGTTATGTTTAAGATATGAATGCTAAGTTACTCTGCTTACCTCCGAAAAAAACATTAGAAACCGGATGCTGTACTAACACTGAACTTTCCCAGTTGTAAGAACAACCAGAGCTGTGAGTTAGATGATGAATGCAACTGCAAAAAAGCGAAAAAGCTGAGAAATGAAAATATCTTAAGTGGCAATCTTCAAGAAGATAAATGTTGTTTAAAAGTATTTCCCTTAATAACTTTAACTGTTTAAAACCTGATTTTTGGTTAATTTTGAAAATAATGATTTATTAGTATTATTATTATTATCTGTTGTTGTTGTTGTTGTTTTTTACCCTATTTCATCTTCACTTGATTATGTTCTTTGATTGGAAAATTTATGAATAATGGAACATAAAAGCACTAATTCGATTTACCTATTTAACGGTTTACAGTTTAGTTAATTGCTGCGCTGCAATTTTCTTCGTAAATGAAAGAGTATATATCAGATTTTACGGTGTATAAATGCACTAAATTCTATAGATCAGATAACCATTATAGAGATGAATGCGGGTTTAATTTAGATGCTGCTGTTACTCTCTGATCCACATGATTACAATTTATGATTTGATTGTTAAAACTGCAATAATGAACTGCATATGTAAATTTTTTACTATGAAAAGATAGGATTGGAAAATTGTTCATGTAACCACTAGGTGGCGTTGTTAAGAAAGATATAGAAAAAAAGTGTGAAAGGGGCAACAGTTTAGGTTTTAGCCTTTGTTTAGTACTTTCGAGAAAGTCACTATTAAAAAAACCTGGATGTATTGAAAAGCAGATCCAGGTTTTATTTATTTATTTGTTTATTATTATAAACGCTGCAGTCGTAATTTATCAGACTTTTGTTTTGTTTCTATTATATTTGATTATATTTAAAAATACCTCTAAAATAATTTTTTTAAACTGTATGGATATTTCGCTTCTCCAATAATATTTATTGGCAAAGCTTGAATTTTGAATGTTATTACGCGAGACACAAGAGAAGAAAAAAAGATTCTTTTTTAAATTATCTTTCTACGAAAAGGACACATTAAAAGAATTTTCCTTAGACTATAATTTAGGAAATATTCTTCATAAATTCTTAGTGTTTGTGATATCAGCTAAAAATATTCTGCTATATATATATATATATATATATATATATATATATAGATTATATTGTTACATATATTATATGTATGCATACGTAGATAACTGTTTGTGAAGAAACATTACAGATGAAACAGCACAGAGAATTTTAAGCTCAGTTCGAGGCTTCATTTTTCAGCTCAACTAAAATTTACATAATCTATATACAATTGAAGAATTTTTTTTATAACAGTACATCTAGAATTCGAAAAAATCTGGAAACTGCATAACATTAATTGACTAAGCATAATTAGCATAATGCAAAAATGAGAAGTAAACAATTTAGATAAACAAAACTATTTTTTAAACAATTTGTCTTGACGGGGATGGAACTCACAATTTCTAATTTCATTGCCCTATACTTTATCTCAGAGCTGCGACATTCACAAACGAAACAGTTTTCGTTACAAAACATATAATTAATTATTATATTTTTGTATCAAGCATACAATATTTCATATTTATAAAATAATAATAATAATAATAATAATAATAATATTTTGCCATTTTATTGGAACTGAAAAATGTTAGATTCAGAAAAATTAATATAAGATAGCTCTTTGTAAATTATCTTACTCACTAAGATAATTAGTCTAAATAAGGTATGAAAAATTTAAAATAAAAATAAAAAAGTAGGGGAGCGTGGGGTGGGTTGTAACAGTTTTGCAAAATTAAGTGTATTTTGAAATGTATTTACGTTTTCCTGTTTATAATTGCTGTTTTCCACAGCATGTACATTCGTCTATTATATTCATGAAAAATAACTTTCATTAATTTTGCTAATTTTAGAACAAAAAATATTTTTTTTTTCAAAATTATTTGCCTGTTACAATTTGCCCCGGATTTGGGGCAAATTGTAACGGATACAAAAGGAATGCTAACAATAAAAACGACAATATTTCAAAATGTTTTTTGTTGTGAATCATTTATTAATTTAATAAAAAAAGGCATATTAATAACTAATATTAAATTATAACCTTCTTGGAATAGTAACAATGAATTATATCAAATAGATTATAGTAAAATAAGGAAAAGTTAAAAGATAAAATGAACATAGAAGTCAAAGATTAAGTTAATTCAAGCAAATTATGTTTTATTCCTTCTCATGCATTCAATGTGTGCACACATTTTGAAAACTAAGCATTATACCCATTCTTGTGCCACAGAGAGCGTTTAGCAGAAATCGAATTCTTCGCCCTTTTTTCAGGACACTCTCATTCTACTTTTTTTCTACCACTATTTTTATGCAATGTTCTCTAATTTAGGATAAAATCGTGATTCTAATTCGTGGTTAAATAATCACGGTACTATAAAATAAAAACACAGGAAATACTATATTTCTGTATATATAGTATTGGCAAAGAGGCCAAAAAAATTTCATTTCGGAAAGTTTCCTGAAAATAGACGGAGACCTCGAGCTCTGGCTGTAGGCATCTCCGCAAGCCACTCCTCTAACCTGTTACAATTTGCCCCATCGTATGGTTTTGGACATTTTGTTTATTTATAAAAATATATAACGATTTATACAAAAAATTAAACATGCATTTTATAACTCAACACACAGACTAAATAAATAGCTATAAACATTTTGTTAAAGTATAAATTAACATACCTTTTATCAAAATTTACGTAATATTTTTTTCCTCGCACTAACTAGCTAAAATAAAGCACGTGTACAGAGCCTCTCATTAACCATTTTTGTGGAGCACCGATTGTGCTTACACTATAAAGCGCGTTATAAGAATTATGTTTAATAAAACATTTAATCACAAATGTTACAAACTATTTCGTAAATTGCTTGTTACTTCTTAACCCTGTGACAACTACACCCCGCGACAAAAATATAGGTACAGTCGGGAAAAAGAAAACGCAACACTCAACGTAACTACATTACTAATCGATGTCGAAAGATAGAAAGATGTAATAGGTATCATTCGACGGGGAATTGTGAGTAGTTTCAGAAAATGAAGCAAAATTTTGAATTGGGGGTCGTCTACATATTAAACCGCACACCAACTTTGATTTTTTTCAATGGTAATGCCCCATTTTTATTTTATATTTGAATTCCTGGGTTCACGACAACACGAAAAAGTATATTGGTTGTATAGTTTACTTATTTTTTCACAAAGCTATAAGCGTTCAAAGTTTGAAGGTGCTAATGCTAAATTCATATTTCAAACTTTTAAATATCTTCACAAAAAATAACTTGATCAACATATTTTTTTTTTTTTTTTTTTTTTTTTTACAAGATACAGTTAAGAAACCCAAACATAATCCATCATTACTTTTGATTCTGAAAAATCTATATATTAATTTGAAACATGTTTTTGTCTGTCTCCACAATATTGAGAGAGCTACTTGGTGTAAAAATTTGGTTGAGGTGTCTAAAAAAAGGTCTTGGTCTGTAGATGTGCTATGAGAAGAGAAAAATAAAAAAAAGTCGAACGGTCCCCCCCCCCTCGGGTGGGAAACCGTTTCCCACCCGTTTGGGTTAAAAACACGTTTACGAGCTTAACTAAGCTTCAAACTACTTCACGGTGAAGAAATTGTACGTATGGGGACTAGAGTCGAATACTAAAAAATCAATATCTGCGAATTTGAAATTTTCGATTTTAAAGGGGGGAAAAAGGGGGAAAGTAGATTTGGAGGGGAGGGGAAAAGGGGGAAATTAGTTTGAGAGGGAAATCCGTCCTAGACCCAGATATGTAGCACCTCATTTTAAAGGTCTTTAAATTTCATGTCCATTGGGGATGTTTGTATACAGCATAGTGTGACCCCTGGTGGTGAAAAATGGAACTAAGTGATTTCGCTGTAGACCATATCATGTTGCACCTTATTTTAAAGGTCTTGGTATTTCCTGACGGTTGGTGATCTTCGTACAGAACACACTGTGCGCCCTGGTGGTGGAAAGTGCAACTAAAGGATTTTGCAGTTGACACCACCATGTGACACTTTATTTCAAAGGTCATGGAAATTCAAGGCGATTGTTGATAGAGGTCTTGAAATTTCATGTTGATTGGGGATGTTTGTATACAATATAGTGCGCCCCTGGTGGTTAAAAATGGAACTATGTGATTTTGCAGTAGACCCTATCATGTTACAACTTATTTTAAAGGTCTTGATATTTCCTGACCGTTGGTGTTTATGTATAGAATCCGCTGAGCCCCCTGGCGGTGGAAAGTGTAACTAAAGGATTTTGCATTTGACACCACCATGTGACACCTTATTTGAAAGGTCTTGGAAATTCAAGGCGATTGGTGATGTTCATGTACAACATACTGCGCTCCCTGGTGGAGGAAAGTGGATTTTACAGCGCGTGCGTAGCATGCCTGCTGTACGGTGTCGCTGCTACAGGCAGCGGTAACACAAGTCAGATTTTTGTTCGGTTCAAGGTTAATTTTTGAGAACTTTTCCATGTTATTAGCGGCCTGCATTTACGTGCCGCAGGCACTGGGTCACGAACCCGAGTTCCGTTCTGCTTGAGGTAATTTTCTTTTTTTTTTTTGGATACAGATGATTATTTATTTTGTAATGTTTTCATTTAAAAACAGAAATTCAAAGAAAATCTAGTTAAAGATATAAAACCATACAAATTTAAGGTTCATTTAAGGTTATTATCAAGGGCCCGGGCATTGCCGGGCGTATTCGTTCGGTTCCTGGTTAATTTTTGGGAATTTTTTTTATGTTGTTAGCGGCCCGCGTATGCACTGCCGCAGGCACCGCGGTCACAAGGCAGAGTTTTGTTCTGTTCAAGGTAATTATTTTTTGTTACAGTTGATTATTTTTTTTCGCAATGCTTTTATTTAAAAATGGAATTTCAAACAAATTCGAGTTAAAGATATAAAATCTAACAAATTTAAGGTTCATTTAATGATATTATCACGGGCCCAGGCATTGCCGGGCTGGTTCGTTCGGTTCCAGGTTAATTTTTGGGATACAATTTTTTATTAAAAAAATTATTTATTATTTTCACTCAGTCGGAAAAATAAAATTTCATTAAATATAATTTTTGGGAATTTTTTTACGTTGTTAGCGCCGTGTATGCGCTGCTGCAAGCAGCGAGGTCACAAGGCAGAATTTCGTTCGGATCGAGGTAATATTTTTGTTACAGATGATTATTTTTTCTTGATGCTTTCATTTAAAAACAGAAATTCAAACAAAATCGAGTTAAAGGTATAAAATAATACAAATTTGAGGTTCAATTAAGGTATCATGGGCCCGGGCAACGCCGGACGGGTCAGCTAACAGTCTTAGTATTAAACGAAATAGAAAATAAAAGATAGCATCTGTTTATTTGAAGTCAGTTTGACGTCACATTGAGAGTACTTTGTTGAAAGTGATGTCATACATAGTATTCCGATTTATAAGCATTTTTCCGACTTTCTTTTTTTAAGTGAAATGTCGTAAATTATATTAGATGTTTTAACATGAAATACGTTTAAATAATGATGCGACGGTTTTTGAAACATTACGGTCAATAAAGTGATCGTCGAATTCGACGGGTTCCAGCTAGTATTTTTAATTCTGAAAAATATTAATAAATTCATATTGATAAAAATTATGAATTATGACCTATATTAATTTTTGAATAAAATGAATCCTAGTACTGAAAAATATGGGTGTGCAAATTTGCAGCTCATTCCAGTTATTAGTTTTCGAGATATAAATAAATATTTCTTTTTGAGTTGTTTAGGAGGCTGTCTCTTATAAAGTTTTGCATGAGATAACGAATCAAATCTTAAAAAATAACAAAGAAAATTAAACAAAATATTTTAATTTTTTACTTACGGGACAAATTATATAACAACAACGTCAAGCGCAAAGAAATGAAACAAAAATGACGATTTTTCGTTATTACTCATCAAGAATTCCTGTTTTCTAAAGAGACCTTCATCCTTCTTCAAAACAAAACAATACAGAAAGGTAAATGTTACATCGAGTTCCTGTTAAACCCCTTATTTTATGTTGACAAAAATATGCACAAGTGGTATTTACTTCATCGATTACTGGCGATAAATTTTGAATCTTTTAAACGAACACTAGAAGAAAAGAATTAACTAAATAGGCGGGGTTTACTGTTTTAAATAGAAAAATAGGCTTAATATTTCAGAATAATTTTTCTGTATTCACAATTATATTGCAAATGGATGTACATTACAATTATATTCTTTCTAATCAATATATTTCTATCCATAGTACATTTCATTGCAAAAATATGAACAATGGGTACACAATTAAGAATTATGTAACACACAAATTACGAAAGAAACGCCAACTGAGAGTCACAGATTTTCAAATGGCGTGAATCTATGTCAGCATTCACGAAAGGATTAATTAAGAAATTATATTTTCATATAAATTATAAAACGAATCGTACAGTTCCAAAGAGTTCAACTGACCCAAAACTGGTAAGTGGGATTAAAATTGTTTAATATTTATTTCATGAACCCTTACAATAATTTATCTGAAAAGATTTAGTTTATGCGTTGTTGTATATTTATATCTATA
This sequence comes from Salticus scenicus, assembly GCA_963930645.1. Taxonomy (NCBI): domain Eukaryota; kingdom Metazoa; phylum Arthropoda; class Arachnida; order Araneae; family Salticidae; genus Salticus; species Salticus scenicus. The sequence goes on from OZ005656.1 coordinate 3,953,787, forward strand.
TTATTTCATTTCGTATATTATGTTACACCTACAAAAGAAAATTTAAACTTAATTGGTGATCAGTACAGCCATAATAGATACTTTTACTTGAAAAATATTGCAATTTTTTCAAAGAGTACTGTCTTAACCAATTGCAAGTGTAATGTATTTAAATAAACCTAAAATTATCTAAATAATCTGGTGTGTCACTCAAACGACTATTTACTACTATAAATACAGGTTGGAGATTAAGAGGTAAGATAACGATGTTATGTAAACCTATATTAAACAATTCAAATTAGGCTTCGGAAGAGTTTTATATGATAATTAATTCTGTGTGAGGGGAGCTACCACCCCCTCAACACCCCGTTTCATTAATGCACCTAGATTTATACAAAATTTAATTCGGTTATTAAAAAATAATTCTGTTTATAAAAAATAATTTATTAAAATTATTATTTAAAAAAATTATCTTTTATGATAATGCAGACGATTTCCATATTGGAGAAGTAGTATAACACTAAATATCCAAAAATGCCCATTTTATTCTCAAAAAATAAAAATAAATAAATAAAATAAAATAAAAAGCCGATTTTTTTTTTCTAAGTTTTTTTTTTTTTTTTTTTCGTTAAATGTAAAAAAAAAAAAAATCGATAACTTTGTTTTAAATTATCGCAGATCGATGATTCAAATCATTCGTTTTAAAGGTATTTGCGAGTTCTTTTGAAAGATACCCATCATGAAAATTTACTCCCCTCGAGGAGGACTTCACCCTCTCCCCCCAGGGGGGAGAGGCGAGACTCCTACATATACAAAAAAAAATTCCCAGTTGACTATCTCTATTTCTATTGCAAAATATATATATTCGTTTCATTTGGTTTAGTGCTGTCTATAGACGTTAACTCTACTTACCTGCAATTTCCCCCATTGACGTAATGTATTAGAATTCTCTTGATTGTCCCTGTACACGAACCAATTTGCTTGATCTTAACGAAAAGCTTACTGTAGCATCTCTATATGATACACATTTAGAATACCAAGTTTGGAATGTCTGCTACTATCTGTTCTTGAGATATGCTGATAACAGACAGACACACACACAGACGTACAGACAGACCATTTGCTAAAAACATGATTTTCGTATTCAGGGAACCTCAAAACGTGTAAATATAACAAAATCTCGCGTTCGAAAATTTGACGCAAAAACAATACTTTCTCTATCTTATGGGTAAGAGAAAATAAAAAGTACTGAAGTATATACAAATCTAACAAACTGAATTCTGATTAATTAAGAAACTGGAAAATGCAAATATTTTTTATTAATTGATATAATTATTTTTTTACTGAGAGATTTCCGGTGTCAAACATTAAAACTTTGTCTATTCCTTATAGGATCTTAAGTTTATTTTTCTACATTTAGAGATAACCCCCTAACACATTTTTGATTATACCTCTGTAAATACCAAAGATAAAGTATACAAACAGTATATTTTTCCACACTGCCAGACTCTCAGAAATTCGAATATGAAGTCAAAGTTGGCGCCCGTTTTAATATGTAGGTGACCCCTAATTCAAAATTCGACGACATTTTCAGAAAATGTATTTAATTTCCTGTTGAATTATGTCTACTAGATATTCCTGCGTCGATAAATAACGAAATTACAGCGGGTGTTGCGTTTTTATTCCTCCGACTGTACAAAGGGTTTTTTCTTTGCTTTTTCATAAAATAACATTATCTAAATTGTGCTTATCATTTATTATTATCATGAAATAACACTATTCCCGGACTAATTTTTGTTTTAAGACTAAAAATTTTCTAATTTAAGACTATACTCCGCGACAAAAAGATAGGAACAAATGTTTTTTTTTTTTTTTAATTTTTCATAAAATAATATTATCTAAATTGTGCTCATCATTTATTATCATAACAAAATATTATCATATCAAAAACATATTAAATATTTGAATCATGTTCAGAATATTCATATTCAAAATAATCATATTTAAAAAAAAAAAAAAAAAAAAACCTTTGTTCTTATCTTTTTGTCGCGGTGTGTAGTCTTAAATCAGAAAAAATTTAGTCTTAAATTTTTTCTAAATTAGTCCGGGAATAGTGTTATTTTATGATAATAAGAAATGATAAGCACAATTTAGATAATGTTATTTTATGAACAATCAAAGAAAAAACCCTTTGTACCTATATTTTTGTCGCGGGGTGTAGCCCCACGCCCCCCTAAAATGCTTAAAAGGAACTTGCAGGAATGGAACGCGGGCGCAGATTTCATACCACTATCAATGTAAGAAAATTTTCTAGTTTAATAAACGATATTATAGTTATAGAAATTTCTTAGACAAATACTGGTTGGAATTCTACTCCCTTCTTCTATCCCTGAACTTGTGTTTGTATACAGGGGTGTTTAACTCACCGGAATTTCCTACCAGAATTTTTTAACTACGATATAATTAATAGTTTTCTAGTAAAGTTTCGCAATTAACAATAATCAAAATTGTAATTCGCAATTTCTGGTGAAATCTAAAATAAAAAATCCGGAAGCGTATTTCTAGAAAATACATTGTTTCGAATTCACCTTGGCGACTTTTTCTTTTGGTAGGGATAAAATCACGCCATGATATCTCACGAACGGCAGGAAGGTGAGTGAGTTCATTTAAAAGACGTGGATTTACTAGACAGACGCGTAAGATAATTGTTATAACTGATGATAATTCTTTAGAAATATAAAGAAATGAATAAAAATGTTTGTAGTTCATATGAAAGTTTTAAGATAATCTAAAAAAAAAGGGGGGGGGCAGGGGTATATAAACTGACATGTTAATTACAAGTATGCTTAAATACACTTAATATTTAACTTTTATGCTTAATTAAATAGATATTTCTACATTCACTAAGTAATTATTTAAGTATTATTATTCTTTAATATGAGAAACATTTTCAAAATTTCTCCATAAAATACATGTATTTATGCACCAAATATTTTAAACTTAGTAATGCTTTTTTTTTTTTTTTTTTTTTTTTTGATATATAAAATTTTAAGTTACAAAATTTTAAATAATTTATACTCTGAAAAAAAAAAAAATATATATATATATATGTATATGTATGTATGTGCAAGCATTTTGGTAGCAACCTGGATGCTTTAATAATAATTTTTATAATGTTATATTATGTTTTGAATTCTTAATTTAAAATACAAATTTTTATAATGTCCATTTCATAGTTTAATGCACTTACTGTAAAAGCTGAAATATAGCCAACCCTAAATCAAGGTAAATTGCAGCGTAACAGTGCCGACATGCCTTAAAATTAAATACACATATTTTTTTGTAATAGTTTTCTCACATATTAAGTTTTATGCTTTATAGAAGCCTGGATATAGACTTATCATAAATAAAAAAATTTTAACACATCAGTGCCATCTAAATTCTAAAATAAAGATAACTTTAGACCTTTAAAAATCGTTATCGAATTCAACAGAACCGACATCTCTATCTGATATATTAAAAGATACCGCCCGGTTTAACAGGCGCAGCCAGTCTAGTTGTGCTTAATTTAAAGGGTGTCCGGAAATAACTGTTTGAAAATATGATGGTTGATATGTCTCCAAATTAAATGAGTTTAATATAAAATTACATCTCATAAAGAAACATGATAACCACACGTGTGTTTGTAGAAAACCACATTTAAAAAAAATTTTTTTCACTGTAAAACAAGTATAAAATATATTTAATTAAAATCATTAAAAAAACACATCGTGTCAAGGCCTTTCGCCCTGAACATCAGGGCATTATCAATACATAGCCATTTTAACTTGAAGTACAGTAACAGGAATTTTTGGACCATTTTCATTAAGGAGAGCCTGGACTAGCATTAAGAGTAAAAATTCCTACAGTTATTGCAAGTTTTTCTCTACTATTCTACCCAAAGTATTTTCCATTAAAGTGACTTAAAGGTTGCGGTTTTTAAAACAAGTCTTTCTCCTTGTTCTTGTGTCGCCAATTCCCCATCTGCGCGGCACTGGTGCGGCGTAAAACCCAACCGGCCAACCTTTTCTTGTAAAGATCTAAATTAATGCAAGTTCCTCAGCATGTTCCTCAACAGAAATTAATGCATGGCCTCAACTATTCCAAAAAAATGTGTCTCCATAGTAAACGAAGTGAAGCTCGACTCTACGCCTTCGGACTGTTTCATTTGTGATTGATCTGTGTTCAACTATTTCATCTATTTCATGTATAATAACTGTAACCATAATATGGTTCTTATGTATATATAAATCAAATGTTAAAGTACTTCTAATTAAAATGGCTACGTCCTGATGATGCCCTGATGTTCTGGGCGAAAGGCCTTGACACGATGTGCTTTTTTAATGATTTTAATTAAATATATTTTATACGTGTTTTACAGTGAAATTTTTTTATAAATCAGTTAATTTTCCATGGTGGTCATTTCAAATTGAAATTTGCGCACTTATACGCTACAAAAGCTGAGTTATAGCCTTCATATAAACAGAGAAACAGCAACATAGCAACACCGTCAGTTGGCCGATATGCACTCAAATTGAATCAGAGTAGATTATTACAACGAGATTTATAGTTTTGTGTACTTTACACAATGGAAATTAAGAATCGAAGCACAGCAGCTATTTCCAACTTCTATATACGTATAGAAGTTGGTGATGAAGTTATGCATGCATGTTGCATAACATAGGAACCCCCTAATTATCATTATATTACCAAGGTCAAATAAAATAAAATTTTTGTGGAATGTTGTTAGTATTTCAACACAGCCCACAAAATTTTGTAAATGTACATACACTTATATATACACAGACTTATCCTGAAAATTAAGATTTTAAGTTCAGAAAGTTTCGAAACGTCTCAACGCATCGAAAGAAGAGGAAAATTTTTACATATCCAATACTATATATTTTTATATGTATAAGCAAGTAAAAATGATAGAGCTGTACAGCAATTATAAAAGTGATTTTGTTAATAAAAAAATAACTATCGTTCTATTAAATTTATTTTAAAAAAATAAAAGATATTTCTAAATTCTTATATTTCTTTATTTTCTTTAGTAATTTGTTTATTACATATTAAACCATTAATTATTACTTTTTTTAATTAAGAAACACATCGCAATTATTACTTTTCTAAAGCATAGCCAACGGCTTAAAAAATTATTTTTATATTTTTATCTTATTCTGTTTAAATAGCAGTTAATACTAGCATGATGTACAAAATAACAGGAAACATAGTATGTTATTGACGACATATTATGTAATCAGCACCAGTTTTATTGAAAGCCTTGCTAAATACCTAGTTTAATTCAATTTGTTCGTTCATAAAATACAGCGTACGCAGAATATTTGGTAAGCTCACGGGAATACATACACAGACGCACCATTGTTTTAAAAAATGGTCAAATCATTCTCAGGATAACTGGAAACGTCTAATTCCGTCAAAAATTAGATTCAAAATTTTATCACGAATTCAATAATTTCTTCTTCTGTGTACATAAAGAAGAAGAAAAAAATTAAACATTAGTTTTGAATCTATGAATAGAAATAAATATTATCTGTATGCTTTTAGTTGAAATCCAGAAATACATTAGAGCTTATTTCTCCACCAAGGAAAAAAAAATCAAAACAATGTTTTAAAAATTAGCAACTTTTTTAAAAGCATGTAGGAATGCTTATTTATTTATTTACTGTGGATCTATCGTATTCTGTTTAAATAGAAATTGATATTCACATATTTTTTTTAATTGTCGTTTTATAATTTAGAGTATAACAAAAAAAGAAAAAAAAAAAAAAAGAAAAGAAAGAAAGAAAAAAGAAAACCTATTTAAAAACGCATTTATAAATCTTTGAAAAGAAACACATTCTTTCTGCTTCGTTGCAGAAATATTTGTAAAAAAATTAAGCAAATATATTGTTAAATACCAAGCTATGATGTAACTAGCTTCTTTTTAAAATTAAAAAAAAAAAAAAAGAAAGAAAGAGATAAATATATTGCAAAATGTTTAAAGCTTTTTCATTTGTTTGTTTTCGCGTCGTTCCCGATACGATGAAAGTGTAATTACTTGTAACCGCTTATTGATAGATATGACGCTTTTCTTCGCCAAATGAAAGAAGCGCTAAAGTGGTTCCGAAATAACGTATGTTTTGAAAAGACGCAACCCAGAACGCAAACACCCCTATTGCATATAAACTTAGAGGAATAAACATTTAAAATTTCTTTGCATGCATGCTGTTTAAAAATTACCTAACATTTGGTCTATAACGTCATCATGTCATTTTATTAGACATTTTAGAGTAGTTTATTACAATAAACGTGATTGGAGTGCTCTGATTGTTGTGCTTTAATCGAACATAAACACCGCCTTTTCTTTCGATATTATATTTTGTGTGCTAGCGAACTTTCAGAGAAAAAATTTCAATAGGAACATCTTTCATTTAAAGAAACATGGTTGTGGTTATTTTGTGTAATCATGGTTATGATTATACAAAGAAAGGGCGAAGTTCCGTAGAAAAGGCAGGTAACCTGTATCAGATGGCACCTTTAATGCCAGTAACTTAATTTATGTAAAAAAAAAAAAAAAAAAAAAAAAAAACGATTCATTTAAAAAGATTTCTGAGAGCAGAAAAATCCTTCTCTGCAGGCACAAAAACAAAGTACCACTAATCAGTATTGCCAGAGTGAGGGAAATTTTTAATCAATATTCAACACTAAATTTAAAACGAAATGATTGGCTAATTATTTAGACGATTTCTCTGTCAGTTATCATCCAGATAATTAAGAAACTTTTGTAATTAAAATTTTGTGGTTGTATTGAATTAGAACTTACCTCAATCTGGCAGTACAGCCACTGATCCTGTATATTTTTCTCTGTAGTTTCGCATTTTAATTATAAGATTTTCACACAAAAAACATCAACCAGAATTTAGGTCACAAATGCTCTTTCCACATGAATATTTAACATAATAATTATTCATTTGGTGTTAATTATATTTAGGTGTTAAATTTATATTTGATGTTAAATTTGATGTTAACATTAAAATGAGCACCGAAAAAAAATTTCTTTTAGAAATAATTATTATTAAATTTATATGTTGAAATAATATTGAATTTAAATGATAATATCGTTTTTAAATGATGGGTATTTTTTTTTTTAATATTCCCACATTAAAATATTTTTCAAAATGCAATTATTGTTCTATTTTAATAAAAGTATTAAAAATTAAAGCACTGAAAAAAAAATCTTACAAATTGCATACAGGGTGTTTAAACCCTTCAAACCACGAAAAAGGTACGGACTTTTTTTAATAAAAGCTTGCAAACCGGTATCCTATGACAGACATGCAGTCTTTAGAGTGAAAAACATTACTTTATGCAAAGATGCCAAAAATTTAATTTATTCTGTTAGCATTGTTAGTCTCCGCCTTTTTTTTTTTTTTTTTTTTTTTACACTAATTTATTTCTAGAAAAATTTTATTCGATAAATAATTGCGATTAAATAAGATGAAAACTATTTTTTTTTTTATGTTTATGTGAGAAAAAGAGGCAGACATTAAGAGGGCTACGGAATAAGTAAAAATGTTGACATCTCTGCTTAATGTATCAAAGCATTCCATTCAAACAGCAAAATGTTCCTTGCTGCAGGCATAAGAATGTGCCACTGTGTATTTTTCGTTTTTATTTTCAAATCCCATTGCGTTCCCTTTTTTTTTTTTTTTTTTTTTTTTTTTAAATAACATTTGTATTTGCTTTTGCCACATGATAGGAGTGCCAAAATTCTTACTTGCACTTTCGCGACCGCTGACGCAGATTCACATCATTTGAAAATCTGTGATTCCACCAAGGGAAGTTTCCTTCAAAATTTGTATGCTATTTATTTCTTAAGAATGTACCCTATACAGAGCCTGATTAAGAGGGAAAGCACACATTATTTATACTTACACCGTTATTTTTTAACCAATACTTTCCTCCTATAATAAACAGAAAAATCTCATTAAAATTATTTTAAAAGAATTCTGGTGTCTAATAACAGTGAGTAAATTGGATTGTTTTACACCGTTCATTTTTTATAAAAAAAATATTTCGTCGTCAAAGCGTGGAATTTCTATGACATGAAGTAAAAAATAATTGTAAAAATATTCCGGTGAGAGCGGAAATAATGTGTGCTTCCCTCTTAATCATGCTCTGATCCTATATACTTATTTTTACAGTCAAATATACTATGGATATTATTACTTTTATTAGAAAGAATATGAAGTTTATCCCTATGTAATATAAATGTGGATACAGAAAATGTTGTTTTGAAATATTGTAATTTGGGAGAATGATGCCTTCAGGCCAGTGATGTCAGATAAAACTTTTTTATTCAATATCCACCAATAAATTTTATTTGTAATGGTTGTCTAATCACTTCGAAAATTAATCGTTTATTATACACTCTCTCTCCCTCTCTCTCCATATATATAAAACAAAAAACGACGCACCAAGGAGTTATCAAAATGGGACAAAAATTGCTAGATGTGATGTACAGTCGGGGAAAAAAAAAACGCAACACCCGCCGTAATTTCGTTATTAATTGACGCAGGAACATCTAATAGACATAATTCAACAGGAAATTAAAAGCACTTTCTGAATATGTCGTCAAACTTTGAATTAGGGGTCATCTACATATTGAAATGAGCGCCAACTTTCATTTTTTCAATAGCAACACCCAATTTTGACTTCATTTTCAAATTTCTGAGAGTCTGGCAGTGCGGAAAAGTATACTGTTTGTATATTTTATCTTTAGTATTTATAGAGTTATAATCAAAAATGTGTTAGGGGGTTATCTGCAAATATAGAAAAATAAAATTAAGATCTTATAAGAAATAGACAAAATTTTAATGTTTCACACCGGAAATCTTTCAGGAAAAAAACAATCAAAAAATTAATAGAACGTTACCTTTTTTTTTCCTGTTCCTGAATTATCCTGAATTCAATTTTTTAGATTTGTATACACTTCAGTACTTTTTTAGTTAATTGTAAGTCTATTTAAATACATTACACTTGCGATTAGTCCATACAGTACTCTTTGAAAAAAGTGCAATATTTTTCAAGTAAAAGTGTATATTATGGCTGTACTGATCACCAATAAAGCTTAAATTTTCTTTCGTAGGTGTAACATAATATACGAAATGAAATAATATCGATATATATATCTATACAACAACGCATAAACAAAATCTTTTCGGATAAATTATTGTAAGGGTTCATGAAGTAAATATTAAACTATTTTAATCGCACTTACTAGTTTTGGGTCAGTTGAACTCTTTGGAACTGTACGATTCATTTTATAATTTCTATGAAAATATAATATCTTAATTAACCCTTTCGCGACTGCTGACGTAGATTCACGCCATTTGAAAATCTCTAACTCCGTCAGTGGGCGTTTCTTTCGTAATTTGTGTGTTACATTTTCTTAAGTGTGTAGCCAGTGCTCATAATTTTGCAATAAAATATACTATGCATAGAAATATATTGATTAGAAAGAATATAATTATAATGTATATCCATTTGTAATATAATTGTGAATACAGAAAATTTGTTCTGAAATATTTCATTTTGAAAGTAAAACGCCCGTAGGCGGGTCTTACTGTCAAAAAGACAAAATTCTGCGGTCGCAAAAAGTGTTAAAATATATTTATAAAAGTTTTAAAGTATGTTTTTAAAAATGTGTAAAGTTCAAATATTTTAATAAAATTTTAAAGACTAAAGTGTCCTTAATAATAATCCTCCCCCCTACAAAATATATAAATAAATAAATAAAATAAAGCAATATATGAAGCAAATGATTAACCTTTTTTAACTATGACGGTAGTTAAGAAACGATTTTACAAGTCTGTCTTGCATTCCAATTCCATTCGTTTTCTATCGTTGACAATTTCACATTAAACCTATTTTCTATTTAAAACAGTAAACCCCGCCTATTTAGTTTTTTTTTTTTTTTTTTTCTTCCAGTGTTCGTTTAAAAGATTCAAAATTTATCATCAATTTATCGATGAAGTAAATACCACTTGTGCATATTTTTGTCAACATAAAATAAGGGGTTTAACACGAATACTCAATGTCACATTTACTTTTCCATTTCTGTATTGTTTTGTTTTGAAAAACGATGAGGGCGTGGCTTGTCTTCTTTATAAAACAGGAATTCTTGATGCTAACACTAATGGCTAAAAATCATCATTTTTGTTTCATTTCTTTGCGTTAGCCGTTGTTGTTATATAATTTGACCCGTAAATAAAAAATAAAAATATTTTGTTTAATTTTCTTTGTTATTTTTTAGGATTTCTTTCGTTATCTCATGCAAAACTTTATAAGAGACAGCCCCCTAAACCACTCCAAAAGAAAGATTTATTTTTATCTCGAAAACTAATAACTGGAATGAGCTGCAAATTTGCACACCCATATTTTTCAGCATTAGGATTCATTTTATGTAAAAATTAATATAGGTCATAATTCATAATTTTTATGAATATGAATTTATTAATATTTTTCAGAATTAAAAATATTTTTCAGAATCAAAAGTAACGATGGATTATGTTTGGGATTCTTCACTGTATCTCGTAAAACAAAAATTATATCGATCAAGTCATTTTTTGTAAAGATATTAATAAAAGTTTGAAATATGAATTTAACATTAGCACCATCAAACTTTGAACGCTTATAACTCTGTGAAAAAATAAGTAAAATATACAACCAATATACTTTTTCGCGTTGTCGCGATCCCAGGAATTCAAATATAAATTAAAAATAGGGTGTTACCATTGAAAAAATCGAAGTTGGTGCGCGTTTTAATATGTAGACGACCCCCAATTGAAAATTTCAGTTCATTTTCTGAAACTACTCACAATTCCCCGTCGAATGATACCTATTATATTTTTCTACATCGATTAACAACGAAGTTACGTTGAGTGTTGCGTTTTTTTTTTCCCCGACTGTACATGTAGAGAAAAATAATTGATTACAGTTTCAGAAAATTGTAATGATTTAATCAAGAGAAAGGGCCTCACAAAATAAACAAATCAATAACGCGTTGGTCCACTTATGTACGCGTTATTCGGCTTGGTATTAATTTATAGAGTTGGCAGATATGCCCCTGTGAAGTATCGGGCTAAATTCTGTCCAATTGGTGTGTTAGATTAGCAAAATCCCGAACTGGTTGTAAAAACTTTTTATAATGCTCCAAACGTCCCCAGTGGACGTGACTGAGTTCAACCCCATTTAACTGAGCCGCCTATTAAGGGTCTTTGAGTTTACTGAAGTACAATTTGCACGTTGGATCGACGATAATGATGAATTGAAGCTTTGAGTACCACTTTAACGATTGACTGGTTCTCACTTTCTATTCCCTCTTTACGCCGACTGCTTTCTCCCTGACGCTGTGTTAGGCCATGTTTCAACCATTCCTGTCAATATCATCTACCGCTCCTATCCAACTCTTAAAACACAGATTAGACCAACCGGCTTTTTTGAGCTCAACTACACGCAACACTCAAATGCTGACATCTGCGAATGTTGTTTGCGCAGAATAGTTACTGTCTTTCTGAGTAGACGGAATAAAATTCTAGAAGATTTTAAGACTTGGAATCAAAACTCCTCATTTTTAATAATGGATACAAATGCTTTTAATATGGATACAAATGCTTTGATTAAAAAGAACATAATTACAATGTGTATTAATTTTTAATGTAAAAGTGAATATAGAAAATGTTGTTCTGAATTATTGTAACAACGGAGATAAACGCCCACAGGCGATCCTTACTGTCAAAAAGACAAAACAATGGGTTCGCGAAAGTGTTCATGTTCCGTAGTACTGTTAGTACCGCCTTTTTTCACACACCACTTTATTTTTTGAGTAATTTTCCATAAATGTAATTACGACTCAATAAAAAGTAAAGTACGTTTCAAAAAACTAGTGTAACCAAAAGAAAAAAAAAAAAAAAAGGTGTGAACTACAGGACAACGGAGGATAAATTAAGAGATTGGCAGGTATGTGAATTTTTATTTAAAAAAAATTTCTCAGTTTTCTGCTTTTTATGATGCTAGTATTCGAAGTTTCTCATTTTAATCAACTTTTTTTATTATACCTTGTTGAATAATCTCTATGTTGTTTATTAATCTATTCCGTGGATAAGAATGATCCTGTTAAAATATTTACGTAGTGTACACAAGCGACAGTAAAAACAAAATAATCCAGTTGGCATCTAAACTAACTCAATCAAATTGTTAACTAATTTCATTTACCTCAGATCAAGGGTGCGTCCAACAATATTTGTAAACCAAAAAAGTATCATAATAAAAAAAAAAAAAAAAAAAAAAAGAAAAGAAAAAAGATCGTAATTGATTTTTAATAACTCAAAAATATTTAATTTTAAAACTTGAAAACTTTAACACATGGTCCAAAATCCAGAGGCAGGGTTCGTACGGCCCTTACTTTTTCCCTGAGTCTTACACCAGTACACTGACATACTTGCCAACCATCTCATTAATAACCTGATAATTGTTTTGAAAAATGCCCCTTTTTTCACGCCGTTTTATTTTTAGAGTAATTCTCTCGAATTGCTGTTACGATTAAATAATAGAATTACTCTAAAAATTGACTGGTGTGAAAAAAGAGGCGGGTACTAAAAACTGTACGGTTCATAATGAGATGGTGGGCAAGTATGCATTCAAACAATAAAATTCGTCTTAACCATCTAGACTTATTTTATAATGAAAATCGTTCTACAAAATTACTGTATAAGACTCAGGGAAAAAATAATCCCCGTACGAACCCTCAGAGCCGTCAACCTAATCCGAAGGATTGTTGTCACAGTCCTTTTTTCTGCACCACTTAATGTTTAGAATAATTCTGTACTGATAAATATAAAGGATTTAAGTCCAAAAATGTCGATTTTGAGTTAAGTACATAATCAAACTCCCCAAAAAAATTCTCTATCGATTGGTATAAAGGATTTAAATCCATGCCATTTAGACTTTGAGAAAATCAATTGGTAAAAAATTATTCAAGTCAGAAATTTACCATTAATCTTTGTATAAAATATTTAATTCAATTTTTCCCATTTTTTAAATGAAGGTTGTCAATCACTGAACGGTATAAAGGGTATAAATCAACATAATCCGGTTTTCCTAATCGATTCATTTGATTAGTTTTAGTTAGTTTAACTTTATTTTTCGTCTCCTGAAAAATCAAGAATATGGACTTAAATCCTTTATACTTATCAGTACAGAATTCTCTTCAAATATACAATGAATTAACAATAATAATACTCGAAAAGAGGACGAACTGGCGCGCGGAAGACAGTGAGAAAAAAGGGGCGGTACTTACTAACAACCTCTGAATTATGTTGGCATCTCTTAAAGTCCTTTCAATGTTCTTGTATGCCGTTATCCTAAGCCTCATTTAAACCTTTCAAGGGCGGTGGTTGCATAGGGCAACCACAAATTTAAGTTTAATATTTAAGATTGAAAATACTGCAACCGGAAATTTTTTACATATTTTTTATTTTACAACACAGTCAATTAACTTCATTTATTTCTAGTCTTTAAAATTCTTTGTGATTTCTGGTGGCTGTTAATTTAAGTGAAACAAATTTGTTGTTTAGAAAGGGTTGTTACAACAAAAGTGCAAAATTCAATTGGAGAAAGAGTTAGATGATTTGGTAAGTTTCATAAAATGGGAAACATTTTATCCCTGTTTCTGATTCTTTCTTTACAAAATAAGTGACAGATGATTTAGATGTGTGATTAGAGGCTTTGTTCATGTGAAGCTTAACTTTTTCAAAATCTTTTCCATATGATGATAGAATTTCGACTTCAAAAATATTCTGCTGATAGTAGAGTGAATTAATTTTGCTTTCCTTGAGACTTTCTTATTTTTCATTTCCACTGTAGCAAAATCCGGCAACTGTCATAAATTCTTTTGGAAACTTTACAGTACACTATCGAAATGATAGCCATTTCGTACAGTCATTTCCATCAGGTGAGCAACAGAAATTATTCTTTTTTTTATTACTGTCACTTACATATACGCATGCTTCATCGAGTGTTACTACGAATTTCCATTCTTCAGCAGCTTGGTATTTTTCATTTTTTACATTTATTTTTTATTTCAGCTGTATATTTTGGCTAAAGCAGATCAACTTTAGGATTAAGTATTTTTCTAATTTCAAATCTTTATAAATTATTTTACTTACATTGCCGGAACACATTCTTAGTTTCGACAAAATTGATCATTGATTAGCCGGATTTTCTTTTAGCACTGGACATTTTAATTGTACGCGATCTTAATATTTTATTTCAAAATAAGAATTTAATAATGACAGTTTCATTTTAAGGAAACGAGATAATAGTTTCTTATATTCATTACATAAAAAAAAAAAAAAAAAATTATAGTAACTTTGAATCTTAAATCATTCAATTTTTACAAAAATATTCCTGAAATTTTGAATGTGCAATCGTAGAAATTAAAAGCTCCCACTCTAACACATCGTGCTTGTTAATAAAATGAAAAGAATAGTTAAAAACTGAAATTTAGCATCAAATGCTTAAAAAAAAATTAATTCTTGCTATAGTGCCTTTTTGATTTCGTAAAGTGTCATGCAGTCTGCATAAATTAGAAGAGTAATTTTGCCGTAAATTATTGTATAAATATGTATCTAGCGCCAAGTGATGGGTCTTAACGTCTACTTCTACTTCTAATACTCATAAAAAAATATATATAATTGTGTTCAAGGAAAGTACATTTTCTTTATTTCAATTTCTCTTTTATTTTCTTTATTTTATTTTCTTTTGTTTCATTTTACTATTGTTTTTTGTTGATTTATTTATTTATTTATTTATTTATATCTATTTTATTTCAATAAATATTTTTTTTTCCCTTAAACCTCGGAATTTCATCGAATACATCAATGTTTTTTAATGATGAGGTCTATTAATGCCCTATTAGAACTAAAAGAAGATTTCTCAGTGAAATTATTGAAATGAAATATGCAGGATTGTTTCATGATTGATCATAATGAACGACTTGGAATCATCGGTGTAAAAATAAAACGTCTTGTCAGTAATAACTTTTATGATAAATATATAGATTTTAATTAGACAAAAAATCCGACTCGTAAACAGTGATATAAAAAACTTTCTACGATATGTAATAACTTGATGTTTGTGCTTCAAAAATAATATTTATTTGTACTTATTAAGTTTTAGTAACCATTAATGTAATTTTACATACTCACACCAGAATTTCATTCATAAAATGGATTAAAATAATTAATTTTTCAAATCGTATCGCTGTCATCTACCTCGTCTTTGTTCTTGTCAGATCTGCGTCAGTGCAGATTTTATTTTCTTCAAAGTGTTCTGAAGTAGGAAATAGGTGGAAGTGTGACGGAAATATTTTCTCGAGCAGGCTTTCGAATTTCACTACAGCAGGTGTTTTTCCCTAAAAAATCTCGAAACCTGTTTCTAATAAAAAGGTATAATTATAAAATACTCAATAGAGGTTTCAATGAAATATTCAATTTCATTCCATAAAAATTCCAGGATTTGTGTTGTTTGACCATTTTTGTTTCTTTTGATATCTATGTACCTTATACGAACTTATGAGAGATATAAAAACAACTTTATATTTTGTCTACTATTGACCTGGGATTTTCCACAGGTTATCAAAAGTTGTTTTCCTGGTCAAAAATGGGAATATTTCACATAAATCTCTTTGAACTAAATTTATGAGTGTTAATTTCAAATATTAGTCTCAAAGTACATAAGATAAAGGTGATACATGCCTATAGCAAGAAATTAAAACTTTTTCACACACCATAAATTTTAAATCAGCACAACCGGTTTCGAAAGGACGTAGCCTTTCTTCATCAGGTGCAAACACGTGCAACTGCCTTGGAGGCAAAAGCAAGACTGAAAGCAAGACAAAAACCAGAGGGGGAGGAGCAACACAAACAACCAATAGGAAGCAACATGCAGGGCAGGACCAATCAGAGAGGAACACACGGACACACACACCACAAAAAGAGGAGGGAGGAAAGGAGTAAACAATTATTATTATTTCTTTTTTTAATTTTAATAATATTAAACTAATAAGTAAATTTAATAAAACTTATCCATTAATTATTATTATTATTTTTTTCTTTTCTTTATTTAATTAGAATTATTTTATTTAATTGAATGAAACAAATTTTTCCAGGCTGTAGACAGCAAAGTGGAATCAGATTTTTCATTGACAATTTTATCACGATTAAGGTAAATAGCTAAATTTTCCAAAAAATCCAGTTCGGAAACGCGTTTGTCATGAAAGATAATTTTGGCACTCTTAAAATTAAAACTATCATCAAACTCCCAACTGTGTTTCGCAATAGAAGATTTAGAAATTTCTTGATTAACAACATACTGAGAATGTTCACGTAGACGACATTCAAGATTTCTAAATCTTCTATTGCGAAGCACAGTTGGGAATTTGATCATAGTTTTAATTTTAAGAGTGCCAAAATTATCTTTCATGCCAAACGCGTTTCCGAACTGGATTTTTTGGAAAATTTAGCTATTTACCTTAATCGTGATAAAATTGTCAATGAAAAATCTGATTCCACTTTGCTGTCTAAAGCCTGGAAAAATTTGTTTAATTCAATTAAATAATTTCCTTCATTATGTTTATAACATCATATTAGTTATAATAAAATAATTTTAATTAAAATAAAAATAATAATAATTAATGGATAAATTTTATTAAATTTACTTATTAGTTTAATATTATTGAAATTAAAAAAAAAAAAAATAATAATAATTGTTTACTCCTTTCCTCCCTCCTCTTTTTGTGGTGTGTGTGTCCGTGTGTTCCTCTCTGATTGGTCCTGCCCTGCATGTTGCTTCCTATTGGTTGTTTGTGTTGCTCCTCCCCCTCTGGTTTTTGTCCTGCTTTCAGTCTTGCTTTTGCCTCCAAGGCAGTTGCACGTGTTTGTACCTGATGAAGAAAGGTACGTCCTTTCGAAACCGGTTGTGCTGATTTAAAATTTATGGTGTGTGAAGAAGTTTTAATTTCTTGCTATTGTCTGTACGCCAGTTTTTGAATTTATTTTTGGTGATACATGCCTAGTTACACGGCTGAACATGAACAACTAAAATAATTACAATACGTCAAAGTTCAAGGTCAAAACAACAAATTTTTATCAATTTCGATAGTGAATAACTCTTCTAGGGAACAGAATTGCAAAATAAAATATCAGACATGTTAATGTCTGGAATAGCTTTAATGGGGAAATGTAATTGTAATTGTGTGGAATTGAATCCCTTTAATGTTTACAGTCCCCTGAAATGTCAGAAAGAGGACAAAAATGACATTTTCGGAGCCCTATAAAGCAAATAATGATGGAAAAAGGAATTCTTCGCTAATTTACTATTCTATTAAAGTACTACGAGTACTGTATGTATTGTATTTTTTTTTTTTTTTTAATTCTAGATTTGTGAATATATATATAGTTGTTTTAATTCGCGTATTCTGGCTGGTTAACACACACTAAATTAGAAAAAAAAAAAAAAAAAAAAAAAAAACATTGAATTTAAGTAATTGCAGACTATTTTTTTTAATTAATATTTTTATTTTCTTAATTTATTAAAATGAACTTTATATTAATGCAAATTTACTTTAATGAAGTTAAAAGTAATTACTAAAAATTTTTACTTTATTTTGTAAATAGTTTAACATTATTCCTTGAAAATTGATTGTAAAATAAATAAATAAATAAAATAAAATAAAAATATTGCTCACTTTTAATTTCTTATTATTTGTAAATAATTGAACGTTTGTAAAAATTTCGTTAGTTAATACATACACTCTAAAGCAGAAAAATTTAAGAATGAAAAATCATTAAAGTGTCCCAAAAGTTTAGACAATCAATAAAATTTGCATTAACATAAAAAGTAATAAGCTACAATTAAAATTCGTGAGATAGGTAATACATGAAAACAGTTTTGCTGATATATACATATAAATTATGACCAAAGGTTTGAAATTATAAAATGTACATTAAGTTATATAAAAATATGCTGTCCCAAAAGTATAGACACCTATAAGAGTTTTTGGTTTTAAATTCATAAAAGTAATTAAAATTTACTTTTAATATCGAATTGTATTTACACGACACTTTATAACATCAGATACACGTTGCTTCATAAAATTAATTACTAATGGCATTGCAGAAGGATATATTTCACAACACGCTTTGTCAATTGCAGTTTTTAGTCATTTACACGTGTATATTGCTTTCCATTTTCATATATTTTACGAGATAAGATCCCCCATATGTTCTCCATGGGATTCAAACCCGGACTAAGTGCTGGTCAGACTAATAGTGTGATATTGTTTTGCACAAACCACGTTTTCGTTGATCTGGAAGTATAGATGGATGTCCCATCTTGTTGGAAAACACAGTCCGGTTCTGCTAGCAAATCCATAATTGGCAGTAAATCGGTATGTAAAATATCCTGATAGTCCTCTGATTTCATTTTTCTGTCTGTGAAATCTAGAAATTTTTGCCCGTTGAAACAAAATCTTCCCCAGGTCATTACGGATCATCCGCTTTGTTGCCTACTGAAACAGTTCTTCGGTTATTTTTTTACGTCATACCAGTAAAACTTACAACCGTCAGGGCCGTTCAAATTCTATTTCTTTTCATCACTGAAGATGACCGAAAGCAACTTTTCACCTTATAACACATGCTTTCTAGCCTACTTTACAAGTGCATATTTATGTCTCTGCTTTAAGCGAGATTTTGCTTTCATTCTCCTGTAAACAATGTGTTTTGAAGCTTTAATTCTTCTGTGTACAGTACTTTTCGAAATTCTGAAGTTGATTGAATTGCACGAACAGATAAATTATGAACTGAAGCCTTTTTTAATAACATTCTACCATCACGTAACGTTGTTGTCTTTGGTCTTCCGACTCGTTTTCGAGTATTCCATGTTCCACCTGATCTCAAAACTCTATAAATACTGGTCAAGGACCTCTTTATTCTTCTCGATATTTGTACAGGATTTCGTTTTTGCGCTTTTAACTGTAAAATCTTAATAATTTTATATTTAGAAATTTCTTTAGAACGAGGCATTTTTATCAGAATACACAGGAAACGCCTTTTCCAAATCACAAACAAAACAATTCGCTGAACTCATTAAATTATTATGCTAAAAATATAGCAGGCAATATTTTAATTAAATGGAAAAATTATTCTGCATTTATAGAAGCAGACAACAATAAAAATATTTTATTCTGTGAACAAAAATGTAAAAGAAAACATGTAAAGCTGGTTTGTGTCTATACTTTTCGGACAGCCCATTTTTATATAATTTAATGTACATTTTGTAAGTTCAAACCTTTAAACATAATTTATATATGTATATCAGCAAAACTGTTTTCATTTATTACCTATCTCACAAATAATAATTGTACCTTATTACTTTTATGTTAATGCAAATTTTATTGATTGTCTAAACTTTTGGGACACGGTGTACGTTATATTCTGCATAATCTATATAGTGAGAAGGCATAAATATGAAAAATCACCATCAATGATAGACAGATTCAAGTGACATTATTGTTATTATTATTATGAACCCTTCTTCATACTTTTTAATGATAAATTGAAGCTTTGAGTACCGCTTTGAAGACGAACTGGTTCTCACTTTCTATCCTCTCTTTAGGCCTACTGCTTCCTCCCTGACGCTGTGTTCGGCCATGATTCACCCATTACTGTTAATATCCTCAAATTCAGTGTGGTCACAGGCCACATGCTTTCCCTGATTCATCAACCAGCATTTTTCTTTCAAAAATTTTAATAGTAAGATTTAGCGATTAATTAAGTAAAATATTATCATATAAATATACTCGTGTAAGTAGACCTGCTAACTATGCTAGTTTATCCGTAATGGTATTAAACTACGCCTTTTTTTTCACACCAGAATAGTTGTAGAATAATAGTCTTCTTATTTAATCATGAGGACATATCGCTGAAGAATACACTACAGCTATTCTGGTGAGAAAAAAAGGGCGGGGCCTAACACCATTACAGATAAACTAGCATAGTTAGCAGGTCTAGTGTAAGTATCACGAGAAAAAGGTGGATCTGTAACCACCCTGTAATAGCTGTCAATATTACCAAACCACTCCTATCCAATTGTTAAAAAATTTACAGATTAGACCAACCGGCTTTTTTGAGCCCAACTACACACCACACAAAAATGCTGACACCTGCGAATGTTGTTTGCGCACCTGTATGCGACACATAGTTACTGTCTTTCTGAGTATACGGAATAAAATAATAGAAGAATTTATGACCTGGAATCAAAATTTCTCATTTTTAATAATCTACCATACGCGCACTTCAGACGCGCTGCAACGTCGCATACCCATTCGATGGCAGCCAAACTTCAACATTTTACATTTTCTCCAAACCTTCATGAATTTCAGTTTGTGTTCAGTTTTTATTACTCCTTCTTAATGTATCGTATTATCGGTGACAATTGAATTAAAAAAATACCATTCTGGCAGCACTGTTTCAGGGGAACCTTACCGTTAAAAATATAAAAACATGCGTAGATTTACGTCATTTTAAAATCTGTTACTCCATCTGCGGTCGTTTCATTCGCAATTTGTATGCATTTATTTCTTAAGTATATAACCATTATTCGTATTTTTACAAGGAAATATGCTATGTATACAAATACTCTGATTAAAAAGAACATAATTATAATTATATATCCATTTAATATAAAAGTAAATACAGAAAATGTTGTTCTGAATTATTGTGACTATGGAGATTAACGCCCACAGGCGGTCCTTACCCTCAAAAACACAAAAACATGCGATAGCGAAAGTGTTAATGTTCCGTAGTACTGTTAGTAACGCTTTTTTTCACACACCATTTTATTATTTGAGTAATTTTCCATAAATGTAATTACGACTGAATAAAAAGCAAAGTACGTTTCAAAAAACTACTTAAAAAAATAAAAAGGCGTGAACTACTGGTCTATGGAGAATTAATTAAAAGATTGGCAGGTATGTATATTTTTATCAGAAAAAAATTCGCAGTTTTCTGATTTTTATGATGTTGGTATTCGAAATTTCTCATTTTACTCAAGTTATTTTATTATACACTGTTGAGTAATCTGTATGTTGTTTAATAATCTATTCCGTAAATAAGAATGATCACGTTAAAATATTTACGTAGTGAATATAGGCGACAATAAAAACAAAATAATCCAGTTGGCATATAAAATGACTCAATCAAATTGTTAACTCTTTTCATTTACCTCAGTTCAAGGCTCAACAATATTTTTAAACCAAGAATGTATCCTCATAAAAAATAAAAAATAAAAAAAAAATAAAGGTTATAATTGATTTTTAATAACTCAAAAATATTTAATTTTAAACCTTGAAAACTTTAACACATCGTCCAAAATCCATAGGCAGGGTTCGTACGGCCCTCATTTTTTCTCTGAGTCTCACACCAGTACACTGACACACGTGCCAACCATCTCATTACAAACCGGATAATCGCTAATGCCCCTTTTTTCACACCGTTTTATTTTTGAGTAAATCTCTCCAATTGTTGTTACGATTAAATAATAGTATTAATCTAAAAATTGACTGGTGGGAAAAAAGAGGCGGGTACTAAAAACTGTACGGTTCATAATGAGAAGTTTGGCAAGTATGCATTCAAACAATAAAACTCGTCTGAACCATCTAGACTTATTTTATAACGAAAATCGTTCTACAAAATTACTGGTATAAGACTTAAGGAGAAAAATAATCCCAGTACGAACCCTGAGATCCGTCAACCTAATCCGGAGGATTGTTATCACCATCCCTTTTTCTACACCACTTAATTTTTAGAATAATTCTCTTCAAAAATACAATGAATTAAGAAGAATAATACTCGAAAAAAAGACGAACTGTCGCGCGGAAGACGGTGCGAAAAAAAGGGCGGTACTTACTAACGATCTCTGCATTATGTTGGCATCTCTTAAAGTCCATTCAACGTTCTTGTACACAGTTACCTAATTCTCATTTTAACCTTTTCAGGGGCGGTGGTTCCATAGAGAAAACACAAACTTAATTTTAAATTTAATATTACAGATTGCAAACACTGTCCCCGGAATTTTTTTATCGTAGAACACGTACGAATAACTTCCTTTATTTCTAGTCTTTAAAATTATTTGTGATTTCTGGTGGCTCTTGATTTTAAGTGAGAAACAATTTGTTGCTCAGAAAGGGTTTATAAAACAATAGTGCAACATTCAATTGCAGAAAGGGTTAAATGATTTGGTAAGTTTCATAAAGTGGGAAACATTTAATCCCTGTTTCTGATTCCTTCTTTACAAAATAATTGACAGATCATTTAGACGTGTGATTAGAGAATTTGTTCATCTGAAGCTTAACTTTTTCAAAATCTTCTCCATATAATGCTAGAATTTCGTCTTCAAAAATATTCTGCTGATAGTAAAGTGAATTAATTTTGCTTTCTTTGGGACTTTTTAATTTATAATTTCCATTTCAGCAAAATCCGGCAACTGTCATAGATTCTTTCAGAAACTTTACAATATACTGCCGAAACCATTTCGTACAGTCATTTCCAACAGCTGAGCAATAGAAATTTATCCTTTTTTTTTTTTTTTTTTTTTTTTTTTTTTTGTAACATACATATACGCTTGCTTCATGGAGTGTTACTGCGAATTTTCAATTTTAAGCAGCTTGGTGTTTTTAATTTTTTACATTTATTTTTAATTTCAGCTGTATACTTTGGCTAAAGCAGATGAACTTTAGGATTAAATATTTTTGTATTTTCAAATCTTTATAAATTTTTTTACATTACATTGCCAGAAGACACTCTTATTTTCGACGAAATTGATCTTTGATTCGGCGGATTTTCTTTTACCACTGGATATTTTAAATGTACTCGATCTTAATATTTTATTTCAAAATAGGAATTTAATAATGAAAGTTCCATTTTAAGAAATCGAGAGAATAGTTCCTTATATTTATTACATGAACAGGGAAAAAAAAAAAAAAAAAAAAAAAGGTAACTTTGAATCTTATATCATTCAATTTTTACTGAAATATTCCTGAAATTTTGAACGTAAAATCGTAGAAAGAAAAATCCCCCACTCTAACACATCGTCCTTGTTAATACAATAACAAGAATAGTTAAAAGCTGAAATTTAGCGTCAATTGCTTAAAAAAATTAATTCCTGCTATAGTGCCTTTTTGATTTCGTAAAGCGTCATACAGTTTGCTTAAATTAGAAGAGTAATTTTGCCGCAAGTTATTGTATAAATATGCATCTAGCGCCAAGTTATGGGTCAAAACGTCTACTTCTTCGTAAAAAGAAAATTGTGTTCAAGGAAAGTACATTTTCTTTATTTCAATTTCCCTTTTCTTTTCTTTTCTCTTTTCTTTCTTCCTTCTTTCTTTTCTTTTCTTTTGTTTCATTTTGCTATTGTTTTTTGTTTATTTGTTTATTTATGTTTACTTTATTTCAGTAAATATTTTTTCTTTTTTTTCCTTAAACCTCGGAATTTCATCGAATACATCAATGTTTTTTAATGATGAGGTTTATTAATGCCCTATGAGAACTAAAAGAAGATTTCTCAGTGAAATTAATGAAATAAAATATGCAGGAATTTTTCATGACTGACCATAATGAACAACGTGGAATCAACGGTGTGAAAATAAAACGTCTTGTCAGTAATGACTTTTATGAAAAATATATGGGATTTTAATTCGACAAAAAATCCGACTCGTAAACAGTGATATAAAAAACTTTCTACGATACGGAATAACTTGGTATTTGTGCTTCAAACATAAAATTTATTGTATGTACAGTCACCCCCCAAAAAAAAACGCCACCCCCAACCTAATTTCGCCGTAAATTATCGTAGAAACATTTGACTGGTACCGATCGATTTGTAATAACGTCTAGTTTATAACGGTATAGTTAAATTTTGCCTAAGGGGTCGTCTACATATTAAAACTGGCATTAACTTCATTTTCTTCATTGGCAACCCCTATTTTTGACTTCATATTCAGATTTCTGAGATCAAGGCGGTTCGAAAAACATACCTATTTATATACCTTAAATCAATTTTAAATAGAGTTACACCTGAAAATGTATTAGGGGTCCGTCTATACATTTAGAAAATATAAATCACGATCTACCACCCAGTATACATTATATATTAAGTTTCACACCGGAAGAAAATTTCAGAAATGTTAATTATAGAATTAAAAAAATGACTAATTCACAGAACTTTCTGAGTTAGTTTATGAATTAAAAGATTTTTATTGGTTTCTATTGATTAAACATCAGATAGTTCACTTCATACGAAAAAATTAAATAGCTTGAATAGATATTAAAATATCTATCAAAAAAAAAAAAAGATGAATGGTTTTAAATTTGTTTGAAAATTCAAAATTATTTTAACTCAAGCTGAAACGGCGGCACTCAACCTGGTTCCCACGGCCGTTTCACAGTGACAATGTGAGTTTGTTTTGATACTGCACTACTTTCATTTTCTTTAATTGACTTTTTTAAAATATTAAAACAGATTTTTTTTTTTTATTTTTTTTTTTTTTTTAATTAATTATTACTATTTTTTTTTTTTTTTTTCATGACATTATTAAAAACTTTTACATAAATCTCCACGATATTCTTTTGCTTTTATATTTTATAATGTGTAACAAATTAATATGTAAAATAATAAATCCTACTACTTAATGGGATGTTCTAAAATTCTACACTTTAACTCAGATACCGAAGTGGACGGTGGGTGTAGAAAGGCTGACTACCCTTAATCTAAATCTTCACTTGAAAAGGTCAAAATGTTACATAACTCTTTTTTTTTTTTTTTTTAAGGAAAAAAGAAGATAAGGAGGAGAAAGAAAGATCAAAACGAATATAAAGCATATTAAACGTTAATACCCTTTAAACACTGGAAAAAGGCGGGGTTTTCTATTGTGTGTCATTTGGGAGCTGTAGAGTGCCAGAAAATTACTTTATGTAATAAAACTTTTCATTTAAAGGGTATTTAAAGCAGCATTATATTTAACACATAGACTATTCAGAAAAAAAATACCATTCATCTGGTTCATGAAAAATAAAGAACATTTTCTGGCATTGCTCTATGTATATACATTCTTGTCAACCAATCCCGGAAGATTACTGGTCCTGCCCCTTTCCGTACATTTTTTTCACATCAGTCTTTTTAGAGCCGTGTCAGCCATCGGTGGCTGACACTGATCTTTCCATTTAGGCTAAGTCAGTCGGCAGTGTAAAATATGATATAAAACTACAGAACTTACATAGTTTTAAGTAATTACTAACAATTTATTTAAAATTTACTTAATGTTTTTTTTTTTTTTTTTTTTAAATAGGATTTTTATAGGATTATATCGTTAAGGCCTAATGGGGTTTATTGAAACTCGATAAACATAACACGCTTCTAAGCAGCACGTGTGGCCTGAATGGGATTTCCATAAGAATTCGCGTGGCGCTCAATGAGTTAATCGTAAACGTATTTGAAGTTAATTACTCTAAAAATTAAATTGTGTACACACAGGGGCGGGAACTAACAATGTTACGGGTTAGGTTGGCAAGTATGCATATATATTTTGCTTGATTTATAAAAAATTATAACACATTTTCTTCTTTTTTTTTTTTTGTATTTTGTGTTTATATCTCTCATTAAAAATAAATACAATATTCATATATAAACATTTCCATACAGTAATGTATATAAACATATTGATTAAAGAAGATTTGTTGATATTATATAATTATTCTTCTACCTGTATAGTATATTAACACAAATATATTTTGTAAATTTCGCAGCATCGAAAAACAGCAACATAGCTTCCATATCAAGGCTTAATGTAAATAACCACGCCTTTTCACAAATTTTGGAAAACTTTATAATATAAAGCAAAATAATTTTGCATATTTGTAATTAAATCATTTAAGTTTTGTCTTCAATAATCGATGTAGTAAATACCATTGTGATTTATGCATACCAGCGTCACATATAGAGTCAAATAGGAATATGCAAATTTGTCTTTTTTTTAAATAGTGTTTCAGCGAATCAGAGGCGGGGCTTCTTTTCTTTTGAAATTCTTTCACAATCCCTCGCCTACATTGTGATAACTTTACAAAAATATGCCAATTTGTATAATATACATCGAAATATTGCTTAGGAAACAATAAAAATAACATAAAGGTAAATTAAAATAGTTTTCCGTCAAATTAATACAAACATTTACTTATAGAGGATACAGATTATAACAAGTCACGGCCCCCTAACAGGAATAAAAAGTGAAATATCACTGTAACTCAAAAAATAATGTTAGGAACGAGCTGTAAATTTGGAAACCTATGTTTTTGATGATGCCCGTTCCATTCGTGCAAAAATTAACATAGGTTATAATTCATAATTTTTTCAAATATGAATTTATTAATAATTTTCATAATTCAAAAAATGTTTTTTTAGCAAAAATTTGCATGGAATATGTTTGGGTTACTTCATTCTAACGAATAAAAAAAACAGAATTTAAATATCATAATTATTTCCGAAGATATGATTTAATGTTTGTCACATTCATTTAACATTAGCACCCCCAAACTTTGACAGCTTATAGCTCTATGAAAAATTGAGCGAAATATATAAACTATACCATTTTTCGTGATGATTTGATCCAAAGAATTCAAATAAATTATAAAAAATTGGGGTTACCATTGAAAAAAATGAAGTTGATGTCAGTTTTAATATGTAGACGACCCCCTAAGTAAAATATAACTATAACATTATAAACTAGACGTTATTACAAACTGATTGGTACCAGTCGCATGTTTCTACGATAATTTACGGCAAAATTAGGTGGGGGGTGGCGTTTTTTTTTTGGGTGACTGTACTTATTAAGTTTCAGTAACCTTTAATATAATTTTTAATACTCACACCAGAATTTCATTTGTAAAATTCATTGAAATCATTAACTTTTCTAGGCGAACACTTGCCTTTTTTTTCTTCTAACTCTTCCTTCTCGTCAAATCTGTATCAGTGCAGATTTTATGTTCTTAGAAGTGTTCCGAAGTCAGGGTTGCAAACTTGGGGGCTTAACCCCAAAATTTAGGGACTTTTTAGGCCGATGGGGGCTTTTTTGGGGACATTAAAAAATTATGCTGGGTTCTTTTTGAGACTTCTCAAAATTTTGCTGATTTTATTTTTTTTCTGTGTTTTACTTTCCCTGCAAGAACTAAATACCTACTTTAGATATTTAGAGTACTAATTCTAATATTAGATGGATCGTGGGCAGGATGATCCGCTTTCGTCTGCTAGAAACAGAAACCTTTAAGTGGGATTTCTCGACAAGTCTCATTTTAAGGATTTCTAGATATCTTTTTTTTTTTTTTTTCCCATAATGACATATCGGACTATTTCTTTTAGACAGCGTCGTTACCAGTTTTTATGTATCACCTTGAATGAATGTACACAGAGTTTTTTTTTTCTTTTTTTAATCTAAATATATAAAGCTACTTGTTTGTCGTTGTATCTGTCCGGATTATTAGATTTTGTCAGAAATTGGTACACTTATGAATCTGGACAGAAACTAGCTAACATCGTATTTTTTAGTTCAGTCGGATAATTGGTACAAAAGATAATTTGGTCGGATAATTATTAAAAAAAAAAAAAAAAAAAAAAAAAAAAAAAAAAAAACTTTAAAAAAATTAAAAAGGCAAAAAAATTGATTCCAAAAAGAAATTAATTAAAATAGAAATTTTTTTTTACGTCGAAAAAAAAAAAAAAAATGTGCAAACATCTCTTTTTTTTTTCTTTTTTAAGAATAAAATTGTGAAAAAATGCGCTAAAGTAAAAGAATAGCTTTAATATAACATTCCTCGACGAAATTTAAATTTCTCACCGAATTATCTCACACGTTTCTCGCCAAGATTTTTACAAATGCAATTATGATGGCCATTCTAGTTCATCGACAAAATAAAAAAAAAAATTTCCAAGCCTCCAAGGGGGTCCTATGCTAAAGCTATTCAGAAGAAATTTTCAGAAATGAATACAATAACCGATGCTAGGGAATGAAACACAGTTAATGCATACCTTTCTATGGCAGAATAGTTTAAAATAAGTCCTGTTGTACTAAATTAAATTCTGTTTTGGGCAGAATTTTATATTTATTACTTAAACAAAAATGGGCTTAGGGTTTTAATGTTTTTATTTATTTATTTTTCAGTGCTTCAAAAAAAATAAATAAATAAATAAAGCTATTTTGCAATTTATGTCGATGTGTTTCGATAAGGATAGGCCTCTGTTTTCAATTTGTAGCTATAAAAAATTAAATCAGCATAATTAATTTGATCGTCATATATATTACCTGTTCGGTATTTGATTCACTGCATATATTTTTAGTTTTGAATTTGTGTGTTTTACTTCCCTTTCGCACTCGAACCCCACCTTCTCGTTTTCAACTCGACTGGTATTATACGTAAGATGACCAAACATCTTCGAATGATGAAGATAGTCCTCGAATTTCGACTTATGTCCTCAGCAATTTAAAAATCATTTGAGGACAAATGTTCTCGAAATTGCAAATTTGTCCTCAAATGTCCTTAAATTAAAGCATAATTTAGCTCTGTCCTCGAATAGCCCTTCAATTTGAGGACGCTGCGATGATTTGTCCTCAGATTGGGTTTCAAAAATTTGGTCACCTTAATTATATGTGTAATCTATATATTTCTCTAACGTGGATCAGTTACAATTATTTTTTGTCGAAACGATACGATAGTGGTGAAATTAATAAAATACGCGAGGATAAAAAAAATTATTATTAAAAATGAGCAAAAGCATGCAGTCTCAGCTCAATGAACTAATAAGAAAAATGACAGCATTTGTATGATGACATTATTTTGTGGAAAAAAGTGTTTTTTTTTTTAAGTTTCTTCTTCAGAATCTTTGCAAGCGTCATTTAAAACCGAGTATTATTTTAATGATATATACAGAATATGAATCATTATCATAAATTGATTAAAAAGACAATCATAAAAAGCATAACAAAAATACGATTTTTTTTTTTTTTTTTTTTTTTTTTTAAACAAAACATTATGCTAAAATAAATAAAATGCCTTCACATTCATGGCGATAAAAAATTAAAAGGCGTCATGGGGGTTCTTTTCTAAAACTGTACTGAAGTATGAAAACTAGTCGTGAACCATGAATTGTATATTGAAACTTTTCTTTGAATGATTCTGGTTCCACTATTGCACAATATCTATTTGGTTATAATAATAATTTGGCTTCTGGTAAATTAAAATTTTAATTAGGTTAGGTGTCGAAATTGGTATAATACTTATGAGTTTCATATTTTAAAGGTAAATAGAAAAAGAAAAAAAAGTGCAAAAATTTCGCACGGGTTTGCTAGTCATGAATATTTTTTTACATTTGTTAAGATTGTATGAATGCAGCCAATATGTATGTTGAAATTATATGCGTAATGATTTTTAATGTAATGTGTGCAAATTTTTTTTTATTTGGTGATAATGATTTTAATCTATTTAATTTAAAGTTTAAATGTCGAACTACTTTTCTAATATCTGACAAAAATGACTTAATTTAAAGATTTCTACTATCTAACTAAAATGAATAAGTTAATAAACTATTTCTGCATTTTTATTTTCGCATGTTTTATGGAGTTATTAGTAGGTCTTTAGACTTTCCATACATACAGAGAGATTTTTCACGCCTCTACAAGCGTATGTTTAAAACAAAAGCTCACCATAGAATATTAATACAAATTCACATCAAAAATTGGGGACTTTTTTAGGGGATTTTCACAAAAAATGTAGGGACTTTTTGGGGATTTTCAACTTAAATTTAGGGGCTTAAATTTTTTGGAGTTGACAACCCTGTCCGAAGTAGGAAATAGATGGAAGTGTGACAGAAAACTTTTTTTCCCGAACAGGCTTTCGAATTTCACTACAGCAGGTGTTTTTCCCTAAAAAATCTCGAAACCTGTTTCTAATAAAAAGGTAAAATTAAAAAAAAAAAAAAAAATTAAAGATATTCAATACGGGTTTCAATAAAACATTCAATTTCATTCCATAAAAATTCGAGGATTTGTGTTGTTTGACCATATTTGTTTCTTTTGATACTTATGTACCTTATAGGAACTTATGAGAGATAAAAAACAACTTTATTTTTTGTCTACTATTGACCTGGGATTTTCCACAGGTCATCAAAAGTTGTTCTCCTGGTCAAAAAAGGGAACATTTGACTTTTATATTTGACACAAATGACTTTGAATTTAATTTATGAGTGATAATTTCAAATATTAGTCTCAAAGTACATAAGATAAATGTGATGCGTGCCTAGTTACACGGCTGAACATGAACAACTAAAATAATTACAATACGTCAAATTCAAGGTCAAAACAACAAATTTCTATCAATTTCGATAGTGAATAACTCTTCTAGGGAACAGAATTACAAAATAAAATATCAGACAAGTTAATGTCTGGAATAACACTAATGAGGAAATGTAATTGTGTAGAAATTAACCCTTTAATGTTTACAGTCCCCTGAAATGTCAGAAAGATGACAAAAACGACATTTTCAGAGTCCTATAAAGCAAATAAAGATGGAAAAAAAAATATTCGCTAATTTACTATTCTACTAAAGTACTACGAATACGGTATGTATTGTTTTTTGTTATAGGTTTGTGAATATATGTATAGATATTTGTTTTAATTCGCGTAATCTGGCTGGTTAACACACACTTTATTAGAAAAAAAAATTTGCATTTAAGTAATTGCAGGCTATTTTTTCTTTTAATATTAAAATGAGCTTTATAATAATGCAAATTTACTTTAATGAAATTAAAAGTAAATTGTAAAAATTTTTATTCCTCTTTTGTAAATATTTTAACATTATTCCTTGAAAAATGATTGTAAAATAAAAATATTGCTCACTTTTATTTTCTTATTATTTATAAATAATTGAACATTTGTAAAAAATTTGGTTAGTTAATACATACACACTAAAGCAGAAAAATTTAAGAATGAAAATCATTGAACGTTTAAACGTTATGTTCTGCATAATCTATATACTGAAAGGGAATAATTATGAAAAATCACTAACAATGATAGACAGATTCAAGTGACGTTATTTTTATTATTATTATGAACACTTCTTCATTCTTTTTACTGTTGTATAATACTTTTAATTTGAGTGTACTTAAACTCATTGGAATGCAACAATGATCGACTTTTATAATGGGAATTTTATTGGCAAAATCAAAATTTTCTTGAAGCAATTTTTCGGAAAGTTCAATACACTGTTTGCTTACACATATGAATTCAATTCCTGTAATAGCAGTAGTGCAGAAATTATACATTTCTATTGAAGTTTGAATATGATTTCCTGTATATCTTTGCAACCTGGCTTTTGTAACAATTCTTTTTATAGTTTCTCCGAATCCGCCTCACGGTCCTTTATCGTGTGATTTTGCATAGAAATTCCATTCAGCATTCAAGTTAAAATCTATTGCTGATGATATAAATTTTCTTTATACACCGTGTCCCAAAAGTTTAGACAATCAATAAAATTTGCATTTACGTAAAAAGTAATAAGGTACAATTAAAGTTCGTGAGATAGGTAATAAATAAAACCAGTTTTGCTGATATACACATATAAATTATAATCAAAGGTTTGAAATTATAAAATGTACATTAAATTATATAAAAAGTGCTGTCCCAAAAGTATAGACGCAATACAGCATTGCATGTTTTCTTTTAGATTTAGTTCACAAAATAAAATATTTTTACTGTCGTCTGCTTATATAAATGCATAATAATTTTTCCCTTTAATTGAAATATCGTCTGCTATATTTTTAGCATAATAATTTAACGAGTTTAATGTATTGTTTTGTTTTGGTTCGGAAAAGACGTTTCCTGCGTATTCTGATAAAAATGTCCCGTTCTAAAGAAATTTCTAAAGATGAAATTATTAAGATTTTACAGTTAAAAGCGCAAGGACGAAATCCTGTACAAGAAGAATAAAGAGGTTCTTGGACAGTATTTACAGAGTTTTGAGATCAGGTGGAACATGGAATACTCGAAAGCGAGTCAGAAGATCAAATAAAACAACGTTACGCGATGATAGAATGTTACTAAAAAAGGCTTCAGTTAATAATTTATATGTGCGTGTAATTGCATCAACTTCCTGAATTTCAAAAAGTACTGTTCACAGAAGAATTAAAGCTTCAAAACACATTGTTTACAGGAGAATGAAAGCAAAACTTTGCTTAAAGCAACACATAAAGATGCACGTCTAAAGTGGGCTAGAATGCATATGTCGGTGAAAAGTGGCTTTTTACTATCTCCAATGACGAAATGAAATGGAATTTGGACGGCAGTGACGATTATAAATTTTACTGTATGACCTAAGAAAAGAATGGAAGAACTGTTTCAGCAGATAACAAGGCGGATGATCCGTAATGACCTGGGGAGGGTTTTGCTTCAACGGGCAAACATTCTATTATTTTCAGACAGAAAAATGAAATCGGAGGATTATCAGGATATTTTACGTACCAATTTACTACCAATTATGGATTTGCTAGCATTACAGGACTGTGTTTTCCAACAAGAACTGTAGCATCCATTCATACCTCCAGATCAACGAAAACGTGGTTTATGCAAAACAATATCACACTATTAAGCTGACTAGCACTTAGACCGGATTTGAATTCCATGGAGAACATATGGGGGATCTTATCTCGTAAAATATATGAAAATGGAAAGGAATATACATGTGTAAATGACTGCAATTGGCAAAGCTTGGTATGAAATATCTCCTTCTGTAATGCAATGCTTAATTAATTCTATGGAACAACGTGTTCTGGATGTTATAAACTGTCGTGGCAATGCAATTCAATATTAAAATCAAGTTTTTAGTTACTTTTAAAAATGTAAAACCAAAAACACTTGTATGTGTCTATACTTTTGGGACAGCACATTTTTATGTAATTTAATATACATTTTATAATTTCAAAACTTTGATCATAATTTATATGTGTATATCAGTAAAACCGTTTTTATTTATTACCTATCTCACGTATTTTAATTGTACAGTCGGGGAAAAAAAAATGCAACACTCAACGTAACTTCGTTACTAATCGATGTAGAAAAATGTAATAGGTATCATTCGACGGGGAATTGTAAGTAGTTTCAGAAAATGAATTGAAATTTTGAATTGGGGGTCGTCTACATATTAAAACGCGCACTAACTTTGATTTTTTCAATGGTAATGCCCCATTTTTATTTTATATTTGAATTCCTGGGATCGCGACAACGCGAAAAAGTATATTGGTTGTATATTTTACTTAGTTTTTCACAGAGTTATAAGCGTTTAAAGTTTGAAGGTGCTAATGTTAAATTCATATTTCAAACTTTTATTAATATCTTCACAAAAAATAACTTGATCGGTATAATTTTTTTTTTTTTTTACGAGATACAGTGAAGAAACCCAAACATAATCCATCATTACTTTTGATTCTGAAACATATTTTTAATTATGAAAAATATTAATAAATTCATATTCATAAAAATTATGAATTATGACCTATATAAATTTTTACATAAAATGAATCCTAATGCTGAAAAGTATGGGTGTGCAAATTTGCAGCTCATTCCAGTTATTAGTTTTCGAGATATAAATAAATCTTTCTTTTTGAGTGGTTCAGGGGGCCTTCTCTTATAAAGTTTTTCATGAGATAACGAATCAAATCTTTAAAAAGTAACAAAGAAAATTAAACAAAATATTTTTATTTTTTATTTACGGGTCAAATTGTGTACCAACAACGTCAAACGCTAAGAAATGAAACAAAAATGATGATTTTTTGACATAGCATCAAGAATTCCTGTTTTCTAAAGAAGACAAGCCCCGCCTTCATCGTTCTTCAAAACAAAACAATATAGAAAAGAAAAGTAAATGTGAAATTGAGTATTCCTGTTAAACCCCATATTTTATGTTGACAAAAATATGCACAAGTGGTATTTACTTCATCGATTAATTGGCGATAAATTTTGAACCTTTTAAACGAACACTAGAAGAAAAAAAATTAACTAATTAGGCGGGGTTTACTGTTTTAAATATAAAAATAGGTTTAATGTGAAATTGTCAAATATAAAAAACGAATGGAATTGGAATGCAAGACAGACTTGTAAAATCGTTTCTTAAATACCGTCAAAGTTAAAAAAGGCTTAATCATTTGCTTCATATATTGCTTTATTTTATTTTATTTATTTTGTAAGGGGGGGGGGGGGTTATTATTTTAAGGACACTTTAGTCTTTAAAATTTTATTAATATATTTTAACTTTATACATTTTTAAAAACATATTTTAACTTTTATAAATATATTTTAACACTTTTTGCGAGACCGCAGGATTTTGTTTTTTTGACAGTAAGGCCCGCCTACGAGCGTTATAATCTCAAATAAAATATTTCAGAACAAATTTTCTCGATTCACAATTATATTACAAATAGATATACTTTATAATTACATTCTTTCTAATCAATATGTATCTATCCATAGTATATTTTATTGCAAAAATATGAACACTAGGTACACAATTAAAAAATATGTATTACACAAATTACGAAAGAAACGCCCACTCACACAGTTACAGATTTTCAAATGGCGTGAATCTACGTCAGCAGTCGCGAAACGGTTATTTAAGAAATTATATTTTCATAGAAATTATAAAACCAATCGTACAGTTCCAAAGAATTTAACTGATCCAAAACTGGTAAGTGCGATTAAAATTGTTTAATATTTACTTCATGAACGTTTACAATAATTTATCCTAAAAGATTTATTATATGCATTGTTGTACATATATTTATATTATTTCCTTTCGTATATTATGTTACCTACCTACGAAAGAAAGTTTAAGCTTCAATGGTGATCAGTATAGCATGCTTGCCAACCATCTCATTATGAAGCGTAGTACTTTTAGTCACCGCCTTTCTTTGTACACCAGTAATTTTTTAGAGTAATTTCATTCTTATTTAATCGTAACACTATTTGGAGAGAATTGCTCTAAATATAAAGTGGTGTGGGGAAAAGGGCGTATTTTCAAGGGGCGTTAATAAGTCTACGCTTATTAATGAGATGGTTGGCAGTCCTGGTATAGCCATAATAGACACTTTTACTTGAAAAATATTGCACTTTATTCAAAGGGTGCTGTATGGACTAATCGCAAGTGTAATGTATTTAAATAGACCTAATATTATCTAAAGAAGTACTGAAGTATTACAAATCTAAAAATTGAATTCAAGTTAATTAAAAAACTGGAATAGATGCAACGTTTTATTAATTTTTATAATTATTTTTTTTTCCTAAAATATTTCCGGTGTGAAACATTAAAATTTTGTCTATTTCTTATAGGATCTTAATTTTATTTTTCTACATTTACAGATAACCCCCTAACACATTTTTGTTTATAACTCTATAAATACTAAAGATGAAGTTTATAAACAGTATACTTTTCCGCACTGCCAGACTCTCAGAAATTCAAAAATGAAGTCAAAATTGGGTGTTGCTATTGAAAAAATCAAAGTTGGCGCTCATTTCAATATGTAGATGACCCCTAATTCAAAATTTGGCAACATATTCAGAAAGTGCTTTTAATTTCCTGTTGAATTATGTCTATTAGATGTTCCTGCGTCAATTAATAACGAAATTACAGCGGGTGTTGCGTTTTTTTTTTTTCCCCGACTGTACTTTACAACTTTTTATGTTAATACAAATTTCATTAATTGTCTAAAGTTTTGGGACGCGGTGTATATATTTATTTAAATACTTCATTTGAAAATACATTTTAGATTGGTCAGACAGCTTTCTTTAAAAAATGTTCGCAGTTTTTCAATTCAAAAGTGTCATCGTGGCTATACTGATCACCGATAAAACTTTAATTTTCCATCACTTTATTTTGTAGATGTGACAAAATTTATGAAGTGAAATGATTTATATACATATATATCAGGGGTCGTACTCTCCGCCCTTTTTTCAGGACACTCTCAGGAATGATAATTTTTTTAAATACATTTCTACCAGTATTTTTATGCTATAATCTATATCCTGTAATGTGTATAATCATGACGTATTACAATAATTTCATCCAGAAGTATTTCTGTCTAAAATTTCTGGTGTCAAAAAAGGCAGAAATTTCTTAACTTGAAGAGTGTCCTGAAAAAAGGGCGAGAGCACGACCCCTGATATATAGGCATAACTTTGCAAGAATTTTTTTTTTTTTTTTTTTTTTTTTTTTGATGAATTATTGTAGATATCATGAAGTAAACATTAAATACCTTTAATCATACTTAACAGTTTTGATCAGTTTAACTCTTTTAAACTGTAGGATATGTTTTATAATTTCTAAGAAAATATAGTTTCTTAATTAAACTATGTTCATAGAAGTAATTTTTAAGAACTAAGTTATTTTTAAAATG
This sequence comes from Salticus scenicus, assembly GCA_963930645.1. NCBI lineage: Eukaryota > Metazoa > Arthropoda > Arachnida > Araneae > Salticidae > Salticus > Salticus scenicus. The sequence continues at coordinate 3,990,408 of OZ005656.1, forward strand.
ATAATACCCCAAACCAAATAATAATAATAATAATAAGTGAGTAAGTATAAATAATAAAGCAATATATGAACTACATGATTATCGTTTTGATTATGACGGTGTTTAAGAAGCGATTTAACAAGTCTGCGTGACTTTCCGATACCATTATTATTTATTTATTTATTATTATTATTATTATTATTATTTTGATAATTTTTAAGTTCCATGTATTTCTGTATTTCAAACAGCAAACCCTACCTATTTAGTTGATTTTTTCCTTCTAGTGTTCGTTTAAAGAATTCAATATTTATCACATGTAACCGATTAGGCAAACGCCATTTGTGTGTGTATTTTCCAACGTAAAATAAGAGACTTAAAAGGAAAACGTATAGTCATTTTTTCTTTTTCTTTTCTATATTCTTTAGGAGAAAGAAGACATGGGCTTGTTACGTTTAGAAAATCAGAATCCGTTTGCTAACATTAATATCTAAATTTAACTTTTTTTTTTTTTTTTTTTTTATTTCTTTGCGTTTGACGTTGTTGTCATACAGTTTGACCCTCAAATAAAAATTTAAAATATTTTGTTTAATTTTCTCTGTTACTCTTCAGAATTTTCATCGTTATCCCATGTAAAACTTCATAAGAGACGACCCCCTAAGCCTCTCGATCAGAAAGATTTACTTATATATCGAAAACTAATAACTGCAATGAGCTGCAAATTTCCACACCCTATCTATATAGTATTAGGATTAATTTTATGTAAAAATTAATATAGGTCATTATTCATAATTTTTTTGAATATGAATTTATTTATATTTTTCTTAATTAAATATATTTTTCTGAATCAAAAGTGATAATGGATTTTGTTTGGGTTTCTTTACTGTATCTAGCAATATACATATGTATATATATATATCAAATTATTTTTTGTGAAGATATTAATAAAAGTTTGAAATATGAATTTAACATTAGCACCTTCAAACTTTCAACGCTTATAACTCTATAACAAAATAAGTAAAATATTCAACCAATGCACTTCTTCGCATTGCTGCAACTCCGGGAATTCAAATTCAATATAAAAATGTCTATTACGATTGAAAAAAAAATCAAAATTTGAGGGCGTTTTAATATGTAGACGACACCCAATTCAAACGTTTACTACTTTTGCTGAAAGTAGGGGAGCGTGGTGCAAGTTGTAACAGTTTTTGGAAAATTAAGTATATTCTGAAATGTATTTACGTTTTCCTGCTTATAATTGCTGTTTTCCATAGCATGCATATTTATCTTTCATATTCTTAAAAAAAAAATCTCAAATTTTGCTAATTTTAGCACAAAAAATATTTTTTTTTAAACTGTTTGCCTGTTACAATTTGCCCCGCATTTGGGGCAAATTGCAACACACGAGGGGTAAATTGTAACGGATACAAAGGGGACCATAGCACTGAAAACGACAATATTTCAAAATATTTTTTGTTATCAATCATTTATTAATTTCATAAAAAAGACAATTAATAGCTAATAATAAATTATAACCTTCTTGGTATAGTAACAGTGAATTATATAAAATGGATTATAGTAAAATAAAGAGAAAATTAAAGATAAAATCAACATAGGAGTCCATCTTAATCAAAATTTAAATGAATTCAAGCAAATGACATTTCATTCCCTCTTATGCATTTAATGTGTGCACACATTTTGCAAATTAAGCATTATACCCATTCTTTTACCACAGAGAGCGTTTAGCAAAGGTCGAATTCTCCGCCCTTTTTTTAGGACACTCTCACTGTTGAGAAGTTTCTGGATTTTTTTTCTCCCACTATTTTTCTGCAATATTCTCTAATTCATGATTAAATCATGATTCTAATTCGTGGTTAAATAATCACTGTACTATAATATAAAAATACAGAAAATATTTCTGTATAAATATAGTATTGGCAAAGAAGCCAAACATTTTTCATTTCTGAAAGTTTCCTAAAAATGGGCGGAGACTTTAAGCTCTGGCTGTAGGCATCTTCAAAAGCCACTCCTCTAACATGTTACAACTGGTCCCAAAATTTTGTTTGAACTTGCCCCATCGTATGATTTTGGACATTTTGTTTATTTATAAAATCATATAACGATTTATACAAAAAAATAAACATGCATTTTATAAATTAACACACAGACTAAATAAATAGCTATAAACATTTCGTTAAAGTATAAATTAATATAACTTTAATCAAAATTTACGAAACCTTTTTTTCCCACTAACTAGCTAAAATGAAGCACGTGTACAGAACCTCTCATTAACCATTTTTGTGGAGCACCGATTGTGCTTACATTATAAAGTGCGTCATAAGAGTTATGTTTATAAAAATATTCATAATCACAATTGTTACAGACTATTTCGTAAATTGCGTGTAACTTCTTACCCCTGCGATAACTAGCCCCAAGCTCCCCTACTAACAATTCTGAGTCGAATGTTACCTACTGAATTTTTGTGCATCTATTAGCAACAAAATTAATCGAGTGTTGCGTATTTTTTTTTTTTTTTTTCCGCATGTCTATAATTTGAAACATGGTTTTCATTATATTTATTATTTACCATTATACAGT
>OZ005656.1:3993181-4036381 GCA_963930645.1 Salticus scenicus
AGTAGGCATTTTCCAAATTCGCGTCTTTAACTTTAAGGATCCTTAAATTCTTAAGGATAGCTCTACCTATTAAGGTTATCATTAATTAATGATCTAAATAACAAAAAGCTGACATACAAATAAATAATTAGAACGCGTAAGCAATATAACCATTTTAATATCGCATACTACAGTCGGGGAATACAATTCTCTTTTTTGAAACAGTGATAGAGCTGAGTTGTAGCTTGTCATTTACACGAGTTGATTTATAACTTACCATAACACTTCCTCCACAAGCCACAACTTACTTAACACGAATTTAATTTGGATTTCCAACTAGACTACTAAATGAAAATAGTCCTAAAAGAGTACACAGTTCCTTAAACCTAACACTAGGCAATGGTTTTGTCATTAAGTCTGCTAACTGCAATTTTCCGGGAACATATGTTCGCCATCAATGAACTTTTGCAGTTCGCCATCAATGAACTTTTCTCGCACAAAATGATAACGGACATCAATATGTTTGGAGCGTTTATGGTATTCAGGGTTTTTGGCAAGTTTTACAGCGCTTGCATTATCTACCAGAAGAGAGGGTGTTTTAACGTATGTTAAATCACTGAACAGGTGTTTCAACCAAATTAATTCCTTCGCACTCTCACTTGCAGCAACATACTCAGCTTCTGTCTTAGATAACGCAACACTTTTCTGCTTTTGGCTCATCCATGAGATAGCTCCACTTGCAAATCTTGAAATCATTCCAGTTCTTGAGAGTCTTGTTTTTAAATTACCCGCATAATCAGCATCACTGTACACTTCAAGCTCATTGGAATGGGTCTTAGATTGATATAGCAAACCAAAATCTACAGTTAAAACAGGAATAAACTACTACGTCAGAAACGCCAAAGAAAAATTATTGAGGTGCATACAGCTGTTTCGGTAGCCTAAAGCGTACCGTCTTCAGTGCAAAAAGAATTCCTTAATTTTTCATTTCCTTAATTTTTCTACTGTTTACACAGCTACACATTCCTTAATTCCTATTGGCCACACTCCCCACCTCTTCCGTAATCCTATTGGTTGAACTAAATCCGGTCCCTCTCCTATATATACGAGCACTTCTCCAGATTCAGAATTCTTTTTGCACTGAAGACGGTACGCTTTAGGCTACCGAAACAGCTGTATGCACCTCAATAATTTTTCTTTGGCGTTTCTGACGTAGTAGTTTATTCATGTTTTAATTTTCCAACGCCAAGTCTCCTGCTATTATTTGTTAAGCTTATACGGGCTTAGTTGTGTTATTGGTCTTCTGCTCATATTGTTACTGAGCAACCTGGTCTGAGAAGCCTCATATGAGGGGGAGATTAGGTCAGTAATATTTTGAGCCATTTTCTTGTTTTCAAAATGTGCAAATTAGTTAATCGTTTCTACCGTCTACGTACTAAAAAGTTTCGTGGCCTCAACCGTCTGAAATTCCTTTTACAATGCAAGAGACACCGCATTATCCCGAAATTCATTCATCTGAAATGCAATATTTCTGGTTCCAGTTTTGTAAACAAAGCAGTACTCAGGTCTCATTTTAATATTCTCCGTGCAGTTATTAAGGAAACTCGTACCAACATCGCCAAAATTGAAAAAGATTTATTGTTTCTCCACTTAAAGTTAGCTTTTGAACGTCCTAATTTTATGCTGATTGATCACAATTCCTGGATTCATTGTGACAACCGTTCTCGTAAACACTCAATTAAATTACATGATAAATTCACCCGGCTTCGTAATTCACAGAGTCCTATTCATTCGAACGACTTACCTGTTGTCAATAAAAATGCAATCGTTAATCTTTCCAGTACTGATATTTCCAATAGTCAATATTCTGTTCTCAAACTCAATTCAAATTTTGCCATTTCTAAACCTCCTTCTTTTCCTCAGTTAATTGCACCGGTTGAAAAAGCTTTCAAAAATTCTCGACTGACTGACCAACAGAAAGAAAATCTTCGTCATTTAATCCTAAATAATGCCAATTTCAACTCTAAAAATTTTAAATCAAATCTCAGCCCTGCAGAAAAAAACTCTTTGAAGGAATTAAAATCTAATGAAATATCATCATTACTAAAGCTGATAAAGGTGGTCAGATTGTTATTTTGGATAAAAAACAATACACCGAAAGTGTTACCGAACTAATTAATGATGGCCCATACATTCCTCTGTCCCGTGACCCCTCTCCTCAAGAATTAAATAAAATTAAATCTGCTATAAAATCTTGCCCCTTGTTATTGAACTCGACTAAATCCCATCTTATCCCTTCTATTGCTAATTGTGCCAGATTTTATGCTTTACCAAAAGTTCACAAACCGAATATTCCATTTCGTCCAATAGTCTCTAATATCGGTACTGCTTCCTATAATCTAGCTAAATTTCTCACCACAATTTTTGCTCCACTTCTTGCTGCTAATAGTTATACTGTTAAGAATTCCATAAATTTTGCAAAAAATATTCAAAACTGCCCTCACACTAATCTCACAATGGTTTCTTTAGATATAAAATCTCTTTTCACTAATTTTCCAATAAGTGGCGCACTCTGCTCTCTCGAAAATAGATTAAAAGAGTTTCATTTCACCTCTTTTGAAATACAAGAATTAATTTCTCTTACCCGCATTTGTTTATCAGAAACCACTTTTTCTTTCCAAAATAAATTCTATCGTCAATCTGAAGGTTTAGCCATGGGTTCCCCTCTCTCCCCAATTCTCGCAGACATTTACATGCACTATTTCGAAAGCAAGCTTTTTAAGAAAATATCTTTTCCTTTTTAGACCCGTTACGTTGACGACACCTTCACACTTATCGACATATCTCATCACAATATTGACCATGTCTTAGAAACCTTAAATTCAATTGACAGTAATATCCAGTTTACATATGAAATAGAAAATAATGACTCCCTTCCATTTCTTGATACCCTCATCTGTCGCACTGTTAATGGATTTTCAACCACTGTCTATCGTAAAAATTTTGCAGTCTCCCTTCCTCCCCATGCGCATTCATGTCACCTACCTAACCAAAAAATGGCTGCTTTCTATACTTTTGTAAACCGTGCCCTTAATATTTGTTCTAATCCTATCATATAAACTTTTATGTAATCTACAGACTCTCCCACTATTATCATCAAAGCCTTCTGGTTGTGTCATAAAGACTTCCTCCTTAAGTGTTCCATATAAGAATGCAGTCTTTACATCAAATTGTTGCAAGTGTAATTTTTCTTTTGAAGTTACTGCAAGAACAGATCTCACAGTATCATATCTTGCAACAAGACTAAACGTTTCATCATAATCAAAACCTGCTTTTTGAGCATACCCTTTGGCTACAAGACGAGCTTTGTATCGCTCCACGGTACCATCAGAACTAAATTTCTTTCTCAATACCTATCGGGCGATTTATGAAACAATTTCAGCTACGAAGATCAAGCAAATAGAGAGCAGCAATTAGTTTTTATGTATCCCCTTGAATGAGAGTACAAAGAGTTTTGTTTTTAAATATATATAAATCTGATTGTTTGTCATTGTATCTGTCTGGATTTTTACTCCGGATTATTAGATTTTGTCAGAAATTGGTACACTTTATTAATCAGGACAAAATCTAGCAAACATCATATTTTTTAGTTCAGTCGGATAATTGGTACAAAGGATAATTTGGTCGGATAATTATTTAAAAAAAAAAAAAAAAAAAAAAAAACTTTAAAAATGTTAAAAAGACAAAAAAAGAATTGATTGCAAAAAGAAATGAATTTATATAGATATATTTCTTTTCACGTTGAAAAATAAATAAATGTAGAAATATTTCCTTTTTCTTTCTTTCTTTCTTTTTTTTATTTTTCTTTTTTATTATTATTAAAATAAAAATGAGAAAAATCATACTATAGTCATGAAATAGTTTTAATATAGCATTCCTCGACGAAATTTAAATTTCTCACGGAAATAGCTCGCATGTTTCTCGCCAGGATTTTTACAAATGCAATTGTGATGGCCATTCTAGTTCATTGCCAAAATAATAACAAAAATTTAACCCTTTGCGGCGCAAGACAATTCGGATCATTTAAATTATACTGCCACCGGAATTCATGAACTAAATTAAACTAAACGAAATTTTAAATTTTAAGGTTTAAAAAGCCGGTCTTTTGTGCTATGTTATAAACGTACATTTTTGCTAAAAATTTTCCGGGATGAATTTTTGCAGCTGGATCTTAAATTTTGCGTCCTCGCAGCGAGGACAGCGCGCGTTAAGGGGTTAAGAGCCACCAAGGGGTCCTATGGTAAAGCTATACCAAAGAAATTTTCAGAAATGAATACAATAACCGATGCTATGGAATGAAACGCAGTTACTGCATACCTTTATATGGAAGAATAGTTTAAAATAAGTCCTGTTGTACTAAATTAAATTCTGTTTTGTGCAAAATTTTATATCTATTATATTACTTAAACAAAAGTAGGCTTATGGTTTTAATATTTTCATTTATTCATTTTCAGTGCTTCAAAAAATAAAATAAATAGAATACATAAATCAAATGGAATAAAACTATTTTGCGATTTATATCGATGTATGTTGATATTCATATATATCACCTCTTTATTATTTACTTTGATTCACTGCGTATATTTTTAGTTCTGAATTTGTGTGTTTTATTTCTCTTTCGCACCCCACTTTCTCGTTTTCAGCTCGACCGTATTATATACATAATCATAAAAATTTTTTTTACATTTGTTAAGATTATATGAATGCCTCCAATACGTATGCTTCAGTTACTTGAAATTAAGCATAATAGTACGCTTACTGCTTCATATGCATGCGTAACTTAACTTCTTACAATGGGGATTGACAAAATTTTTCAAATTATACAAAGTGAAGCCCGATTGATAACGTTTGAAATTATTAAGGATTTTTAATGCAATGTGTGCAATTTTTTTCATTTGGTCATAATGATTTTAATCTATTTCATTTAAGATTTAAATGTCGAATTACTTTTCTAATATCTAACTAAAATGACTTAATTTAAAAAGTTCTACTATCTAACTAAAATGAATAAGTTAATAAACTATTTCTGCATTTTTATTTTCGCATGTTTTTTTAGATTTAAGCGGAGTTATTAGTATGTCTAGATTTTCTATATATATACAGAGAGATTTTTCACGCCTCTACAAGCGTATTTCGCATGTTTAAAATAAAAGCTCGCCATAAAATATTAATACAAAGGGGGAACTTGCATCTTTAGATTAACAGATTCGCAAAAACAGAAAACAATTTTCTTGAATTTTTTAGCTAAAAATTTGGGGACTTTTTTAGGGGATTTTCAGAAAGATTTAGGGACTTTTAGGGGATTTTCAACTTGAATTTAGGGGCTTAAGTTTTTTGGAGTTGGCAACCCTGAGCCTTGCCGGGAAGAAGGTCCCGTAATATGTCAATGTCAGTGAGTAGTACGCCGCGCGCTAAGTAATGCGTGCTTGTTTCATTTATGATTGTTAATTATTAAAGAGTTTATTTTCGTAATGAACGACTCATCAATGTGTTAATCACCACGAAAACCTATAAATGGTGACCTTGGACTTAGAAAACTTTCATCCTTCTGTGTAATGTTTACGTGCAGCTAGAGTTTCGGTTTCAAATCGAAACCAATCTTAACTTTTTATTGCTTCTGTTTTGAATCTCTTCTGCTACGGATTCACTATGAGTGATGTTTCTGCGGTCAAAATTCCTAACTTTATTCCAGCAGACCCCTCGTTGTGGTTCACCATGATCGAATCTACATTTGAATTAGCTACTCCAAAGGCCATAACGGAATCCAAAACTAAATATAATTACTGTGTAGCAAATCTTCCACCAGCTGTTGCAACGACTGTCGGGGACATAATTATTTCCCCTGACAGTAATGACCCCTACGGGAAGTTAAAAGATGAAGTGATATCTCGGTGTGGAGAGAGTAAATCTCAAGAAATTAGACGGTTGCTTACAGGAGAACAACTGGGAGATCGGAAGCCCTCTGACCTGCTTTGTCTTATGTAACGGCGTGCAGAGAACGATAACGTCACAGATGCCCTGCTACTTGAGCTTTTCCTGCAACAACTGCCTTCAAACGTGCAATCAATTTTGGCGTCTATAACTCCTCTCACATCCCAAAAAGCTGCTGAAATAGCCGACAAAATTCTGGACATCACACCTGCACAGGTGAGTGCAATAGAGACTAGTTCCATTTCGAACGCTTCCTGCAACAATGACTCAGAACTGCTGAAAGAGATTAAACTTCTGTGTAAAGAAGTAGCATCGCTAAGACGTTCGAGAAGTATTTCTCGTAGTCGTCGGTTTTTTCGACCAAGGAGCCCGTCTCTAAAGAACGATGCCATATGATGTTATCATAAAAAATTTGGCTCTAAAGCCAATAAATGTTCACCACCGTGCACCTTCCAGGAAAACAACTCACCCCAGGAGTAGCGGCGACATACGCCTGGTACACTAATAGTTCTCGTCGCCTTTTTGTGCGAGATCGTCGGTCAAACGTTAATTTTCTCATCGATACTGGTAGCGATTGTTCTATTATACCAGCTGCCACAGTTGAAAAGGTAAGCACTCCTATACAAACTTTTAAAGCTGCTAACGGCACTTCTATTAATGTATATAAACAGAAACTTTTATCAATCGATTTAGGTTTAAGAAAAAACTTTATTTATCCTTTTTATGTATGCAATGTGTCTACAGCTATAATTGGTGCAGATTTTTTACACTATTTTAACTTACAGCCAGATCTTAGAAATCGTCGATTAATCGACGCCAATACAAAATTAAAGTCTAATGGTACGATTAAGATGACTCATATTTATTCTATAAAATCTGTATTTAATGATAATAATTTCTCTCAATTGTTAAATGAATTTCCTAGTATTACTAAACCTCCATGTGCAGACCAAATCATTAAACATTCTGTTAAGCATCATATTGAAACATTTGGCTTTCCCGTTTTTGCTAAACCACGTCGGCTTGCTCCCGATCGTTTAAAAATTGCAAAATTAGAATTTCAGCACATGTTGGATTTAGGCCATATTCGCCCATCCAAAAGTAATTATGCTTCCCCTTTGCATATGGTCCCTAAAAAAGGAAGCGATGATTGGCGTCCCGTTGGTGACTATCGAGCTCTTAATGCTCAAACCAAAAAGGACAAGTATCCAATCCCTAATATCGTTGATTTTACTAGCGAGCTTCATGGGACAACAATATTTTCTCACATTGATTTAGTTAAAGCTTATCATCAAATTCCGATTGCTCCCGAAGACATCCATAAAACTGCAATTTGTACACCTTTCGGACTCTTCGAGAGCACTCGGATGCAATTTGGTCTGTGCAATGCGTCTAGTACTTTTCAAAGATTCATTGATGAAGTGACTCGAGGTTTAGATGGTGTTTACGCGTTTGTTGATGATATTCTTATTGCATCTAAAGATAAACAAGAGCATTTTAAACATCTCAGAGCCCTTTTTGAACGATTAAGTCACTATGGTCTTACTATTAAACCCTCTGATGGTCGTATTCACCATTAACTTCAACTCCCGGTTCAACGCAAAAACTTGAAAAGCATCTAAAGGCAGGGTACAGCTTTCCATCAAAATTTGGCATGCTGCCTCTGCCATCTAGCGTCGATGATTTCATATAACCTTTGATTGGTTTCTTTCACCTAAAAAGTCTGAAAATAACTGTACCGCTAGATGGCAGCAACAACAAGATAAAATTTGTACCTCCACTTTTGAAATTTTCATGTTCAACCGGGAGTTGAAGTTATTGGTGAATAACAGCCTAAGTGTACTCTAGGTGTACTTAATATAAAATTTCTCGGATATAATATCTCTGCCGAAGGACTTTTACCCCTCCCTGACAGAGTTGAAGCAATAAACAAATTTCCCCGACCTACAACTATTACACAATTGCGGCGCTTTCTTTGCATGTGCAATTTTTATCGAAGATTTATACCGAAAGCTGCCCACATTTTAGCACCCCTAGTAAAACTTTTGGAAGGCCATAAAAATAAAAAAAAATCTTCACGTTCAAAAACATCTGAAGCACCTCTTGACTGGTCTGTCGAAGCAGAAACTGCCTTTTCCACCACTAAAACGGCACTTGCGGATGCCACCTTGTTAAAACATCCCATTCCTGGTGCTCGTTTACGTTTATGGTGTGACGCCTCGGATTTTGCTGTCGGCAGTACGCTCATGCAATATAATAATTCTTCATTGGAACCAATAGCATTTTTATCTGTAAAACTTACTAAAAGTCAGCGCACTTGGTCCACTTACGACCGCGAACTTTTAGCTATATATACTTCAATTAAACGTTTTCGGCACATGCTTGAAGGTAGAGATTTTTCCATCTACACTGACCAAAACCCTCTAATTTATGCCTTTAAGCAAAAGCCAGATAAATGTTCTCCTCGTCAATTGCGCCATCTCGACTTTATTTCTCAATTTTCGACAGATATACGTCATATTGATGGTACAGAAAACTCCATTGCTGATGCCTTATCTAGAATTGAAATTGATTCAATTTCAACAGAAATTTTAGATTTCAAGCAAATATCGCTTGCACAACTCGAGGATCCTGAATTAAAAAACATTTTAAATTCTACTGACAATACATGTAATATTCAAAAGCATTATTTTTCTTTGGAGGATGTAACATTATACTGTGACATGTCAACAAACATACCACGTCCTTTCATCCCAGAATCTTTTCGATCTAACATATTTAATCATATTCATAATCTTTCTCATCCCGGAATTTCTGCCACAACTAAATCCTAATAACTAAGCGATATTATTGGCCAAACATGAAAAAATTCATTAAAAATTCCGTCCAGTCATGTGATAAATGTCAACGTTGCAAAATACATCGGCATACGAAAGCTCCACTTGGAACTTTTGTCCTTCTTGATGCAAGATTTTCACACATACATATCGATTTCATTGGTCCACTTCCTCCATCTGAAGGTTATCAATATTGCATGACTATTGTCGATCGTTTCACTCGATGGCCCGAAGTAATCCCAACATCTGACATGACAGCTCTAACAACAGCTAAATCACTTGTAAATGGTTGGATTTCGCGTTTCGGATGTCCGGTTACCATCACGACAGACCAAGGTCGAAACTTCGAATCCACACTTATTCGTAAATTACCAAATATTCTTGGAACCACGCGTACGCGCACAACAGCGTACCATCCAATATCAAACGGAATTTGTGAAAGATTCCATCGCTGGCTCAAAACTGCATTAAAAACTCATGACAATATGAAATGGACTGAAGCACTGCCAATTGTCTTATTAGGTCTTCGAACTGCTATTAAAAATGACGTTATGGCGAGTAGTGCTGAACTAGTCTATGGTACTACACTTCGACTTCCATCTGATTTTTTCACAATAGATAACTACAAAACATCACCTGACTTAACATATGTCTCTCAACTCTGTGAATCCATGAGAAAACTTTCTCCCATTAATCCCCTTAGTCATGGTACTTCTAATGTTTACATAAATCCATCCTTGCAGACATGTACTCACGTATTTTTGCGCATAGACAGTATTCAACCACCATTAACTCCTCCTTACACAGGGCCTCATATTGTAATTAAAAGAAATAATAAAAATTTTGTTATTAAAGTTAATGGAAAACCTACAGTAGTATCTATAGACAGGTTAAAGCCTGCATTTCTGTTCTCAGATAACGCCAACTTATCTTCACCACCTGATTGTCATAACAACACAAATTCTTACTTAAATGAACTTAGATCTAATACTTCTGCTGCACAAGAAAATTCACAACAGCAGAAAATAATTACAACTAGATCTGGTCGAAAAGTTCATTTTCCAAAGCATTTAGTAACAGATTATTTTTAATATCACTGCAAATCTTGTATTTGTTTATATTATCATTTATTCTTTTATATATTGCACTTATTCCTTGTTTATTTACTGTAATATAACTTTTCATGTGCACATGTGTATGTATATATATTTTAAACAATTCTGTTCTCAGCAATACTTTTTCATATATTTCATTCTGTTATTGCATTTGTGTACATATATATTTTAAGTGTATTAGCATCAATATTCTATTGTATTAGCATTGTATTATTATTATTTTATATACATAATTGCATTTGTATTTGTATTAGTATTAGTATTTTGTAAATTTTTATCGTTCTCCTTGTTCACTGGGGGGATACTCCTGTAGTGATCGTAGCGACATCTATAATTTATGTACAACAACTGCTACTTTCACTTTCAGAATATGTATTTCTAGTTTCAGAATATGTACTTCAACTTTCACTTACAAATATGTAATTCAACTTCAACTCACAGAACATTCTCTTTTCAGCCTTGCCGGGAAAAAGGTCCCGTAGTATGTCAATGTCAGTGAGTAGTACGCCGCGCGCTAAGTAATGCGTGCTTGTTTCATTTATGATTGTTAATTATTAAAGAGTTTATTTTCGTAATGAACGACTCATCAATGTGTTAATCACCACGAAGACCTATACATCCATGCAGGTAAGCTTTTGTTTCTTTCAGACTTTCTGACAGTTTGTAGTTTCTCTTCTGAATGATTTTTTACTCTGAATATCTTCACATCTCTCAATTAAGTCTTCCTTCACCTCCACTGTTACTGGAGTGGTACATAAACGTTCAGGTTTGAAATATACATCACGAGATTTTATGATTTTGTTCTGAGAAGGCAGATAGATTTTATAACCATCTTTCTTGTTCACATATCCCACAAAATGACCATGAACACTTTTGTCATCAAATTTACGTCGAAAATTCTTAGGTATATGTGAATAACATTCAGTTCCGAACACTTTCAAAGGATCTAGTTTAATTGTTGGCTCACCAGTCCAAAGCTCATGAGGGCTCTTGTTTTCTTCTGGAGATACACCAGTATGGTTTAGAAGGTAGACTGCTGTTTCACATGCATTGGCCCAGAGAGACCGAGGTAAACCACTTGCAGACAGCATAGAACGAGCCAGTTCAACGATTGTTCTGTTTTCTCTCTCAGCTGCGCCATTTTGTTCTGGCGAGTACGGTATACCAAGAGTCAGAACTGTACCTTTTTCAGCAAGGATTTGTCGAACTTCACCACAGTCAAATTCTCCTCCTCCATCACAGCGCAAAGCTGTTACAGCATGACCATAATTGGTAGCTTCATTTAAAAACATACGTAAGCAACTACTAACATCACTTTTCTTTTTCAAGAAGAATATTTTACGATATTTACTGTAGTCATCTTTAAAACAAACATAATATCGAGCACCACTAAGAGAAGCTATAGACATGGGACCATTTACATCAGTATTAATGATTTTACCAGTTGACATGGCTCTATAAGGACGTGATTTAAAAGGTTTTCGATGAGCTTTACCAAGATCACATCCATCACAGAATTCATTTGTCATTGCATGACTTACAGATATGCCTATATCAGTTAGCAACTTACGAGCATGTCGTTTGTTTTGGTGACCAAGGCGTTCATGCCATAACTGCAAAGATTCAGATTCAGTAGCAGTACTTATTTCAGCTGGACTTGCTGGAATAACAACTCTCATGCAGATAATATATGTGTGATCTGACCATGATCCAACTGCAACAAGTTCTTTTTAACGATAAAACTCAATATATCTTTCTGTCATTTTTACTTCAGTACCATGCTTGGTAGCTTGTTGCACAGAAAAGAGATGCCCCTTCATATCAGGGACATACCAGACATTTTTCATGTGAGCATCATACCATTTGCCATGAATATAAACTTGACTATTTATTTTACCAGATCCATATGCATAAATCTTCTTATTATCAGCAAGTGATATCTCAATGGGCACAGGGAAATGTTTGCATGTGACAAAGTACTGTTTGTTTGCAGTCATGTGATGGGATGCCCCAGAATCACAGACCCAATTATCTGTTGAGTACTTTTTGCACTGGCAGCAAATGCACCTTTATTATCCTTTGAAAATAAGAATTTATCATTAGACCTTTTCTTTGGACAATCTTTACAGATATGCGCACTCGATCCACATTTAAAACATTTCTTTTGTTTAAAATTACTCAGTTTGGCATTATTTCTTGGCGTACTTTCAGGAAGATTTTCGACATTTTTCATAGCTTTTCGCTTAACAGGAACACGAGCTGCAAATGCACCATAATCCACAGGAGCAGTAGATTTAATACGCTGTTCAATTGTACATAATTTTTCAACAAGATCTTTAGTAGTTCGTTTATCAGAATCTAAAGACTCCCATACATTGTTAAATTCTTAGAATTCTGGACCCACAGTAAGTAGTATTTTACCATGTAGTAATTCTTGTGGAATTGAAGCTGGACCTATACGGTTTAATTCATTATTCATATCCGTATAAATTCTTTCAACTTTAGCAGCATGTGTAGCCACATTATCACTGGGATCTTTGCAGACTTGAAAAAATTGAGTCATCAATAAATTAAGTCTCTGAATACTGCTTTGTTCAAAAACACTAATTAATTTGTCCCAAATGTCCTTTGCATTCGAGTATGTCATCACTAAATCAGCAACAGAAGCGCTCAACGTACTTGCAATAAGAGCGGCTGCCTTGACATTATCACGGCGCCATTCAGATACCTTCTTCGCCAACTCATTCGTATCGACTTCGGAATTTTCAGTGACCGGACAAATTTTAGTTCCATCAATTATAGATGTCAAATCATATTGTTCAAAGTGCATTTTCAGTTGCCACTTCCACTTACTCCAATTTTCAGAGCCTTCTAGCTTATCGATTTGTACCTTTAGTTCAGCCATATCGTAATGTTTCGCTGTTGGAACTAACAAATTCTGTAGTTCACTTAGCTTTTCAAATTTTCAGATATTTAATTTACGCAGATTTAAAGCATTCTGGGCCCATAACCTATTAAATCACATATGTCGGTATGTAAAAGAAACGGATTATTAGAATAGAAGAAGATGCTATAACCCTGAATCAGAAGAAGATGTTTACAGTATCATCAGTCACGCTAGCTGGTAGAATTTTGTAAGGTATTAAATTTTATTACTTTATGCCTTTCAAGATGACTACTTGCTGGCTTTAAAATGAAGAATGTGCAGGCCTTAAAACAGAGATGGTAATCAAAAGCTAATTTAGGTATGTATTCCATTCGGCATTTTTAAAATATGTAATTAATTATATAAGTTTGCTCACATATTCTGAGTTGTTCTTTTTATTTTTAGTATTCATAGATTTATTTAGGGATCTGTTTGCATACAAAGTCTCTTTATTACCTAGTATACTTTATATTTTAAATTTTGTAATTACTGTATTAATGAATATCTGAATAACTTTCATATGTGGAGGAAGCGTTATTCAACTTGGACATTCATGCTAGCTAGTATAATTTTGGAAGGCATGTGATGTTTTACTACCATGCCATCCAAGATGACTACTTGCTGGCATTTAAAAGAAGAATGTTCAGAATTCGATGTTGATGAAAATCAAAGTAAATAAATAAAGGTATGTATTCTGCATTTTTATAAAATTATGTAATTATAAAAGTTGGCTCACATGTTCTGAATTAATCTTTTTATTTTTGCTTTGCATATCTATATATATAAAAGAGTAAACTCACTGATTCACTCACTCACTGACTCAACACGGCTGGGGCGATCCTATGGGAGATAGAGGCACAATTTTTGGTGAGCAGGTTGATTTTAGGACCCTGACGCTCACTAATGCGGGATTTTGCGAAATACCCCCCTTTCCCCCCCGGGGAGGCAGAAGGCAAAAACCACCTTTATAAGCACAACTCGGCTCCAAATTACTTCACGGTGAAGATATTGCAGATGGGGAGACTAGACTTGAATACAAAAAAAATCATTTTCTGCGATTTTGGAATTTTGAATTTTTAACAGGGGTAAGGAGTAAAAATGAGGTTTTCGGGGGGGGGGGGAAGGTCAAAAAAGAAAAACCACCTTTATAAGCCTAACTCAGTTCCAAATTACTTCACGGTGAAGAAATTGCGGATGGGGAGACTAGACTTGAATACGAAAAAAAATCCTTTTCTGCGATTTTGGAATTTTGGATTTTTAAGGGGGGTAAGGGGTAAAAATGAGATTTTCGGGGGGGCAGATGGCAAAAAACACCTTTATAAGCATAATTCGGCTCCAAATTACTTCACAGTGAAGAAGGTGCAGATTCGGAGACTAGACTTGAATGCGTAAAAATCATTTTCTGCGATTTTGAAGTTTTGGATTTGTAAGGGGGGAAAGGGTGAAAATTGTTTTCGGAGGTGCAGAAGGCAAAAACATCTTTCTAAGCATAATTCGGCTCCAAATTACTTCACGGTGAAGAAATTGCAGATGGGGAGACTAGACTTAAGTACAAAAGAATCATTTTCCGCGATTTTGGAATTTTGGATTTTTAAGGGGGGGAGAGGGGGTAAAAAGGATTTTCAGAGGCAAAATTAGCAATGCATGGATTTTCGAGTAAAATTCTAGCAATAATAGCTCAACGATATATATTAAAAAAAAAAGCCAAGCGTCTTCTTGAAGGTATTTGCAAAAATTAATTTTTTATTTTTTCCGATTTTCGATTTTGGGGGGGAGTTACGAGGGGGCAAATTCGATCCCCTCTTTTAGCGCTAAATTCATTCGTGGAAATCTATGAGCTGAGGTCACAAATTTTAGTGTGTGGCTTACTTACGTGTGTCCAACACCCATTGTAACAGGATTTTGTGAAAGACCCCCCTTTTACCCCTTTGGGGGTTGGGTGGGGTGGGGAATAAAAGAGTAAAATCACTGATTCACTGACTCAACACAGCCGTGGCGATTCTATGGGAGATAGACTCGCAAATTTTGGTGAGCACGTTGGTTTTAGGACACTGACGCCCATTATAGCGGGATTTTGCGAAATATCCCCGCTCCCCCCCTGGGGGGGGCAGAAGGCAAAAACCCCTTTATAAGTATAATTCGGCTTTAAATTGCTTCACAGTTAAGAAATTGCAGAGAGAGAGACTAGACTTGAGTGCAAAAAAAGCATTTTCTGCGATTTGAGTTTTGGATTTTTAAGGGGGGGGGGGGTAAAAACGATTTTCGCAGGCAAATTTAGCAAAATACGGGTTTTTGAGTAAAACTGTACCAATAACAGCACAAAGATATAGAAAATCGCCAAGAGTCTTCTTCAGAATATTTCCAAAACCTCATATGTTTGGTTTTTTGCGATTTTCGATTTTTTTTTGGGGGGGGGAGGGGAGGTTACACCCATTGTAATGGGGTTTTGCGAAAGTCCCCCTTTTTCCTCTTGAGGGTGGGGAGGCAATATAAACTCGTTTCCAAGTATAACTTTGCTTCAAATTATCTCAGCAAGATTAATTTGTATATGTGGGTTGATTATACTTTTTCAACACGCACAGTAAAGGGATTTCACAAAATTTCACTCCCCCCTTTATGGGCTGAGGAAGGCAAAAACACGCTTATTAGAGTAACTGCCGTCCAAATTATCTCAGGATACCGATTTCTTGATATGTCAATTGGTTATGCGTACTCAAGACACATACTAAAAAGAGATTTTGTAAAATTCCGTCCTAACCCCCCCCCCTTGGGGATGGGGTTGCAAAAAGCATGTTTCCAAGCATAACTTTTCTCCAAATTATCTCAGTAAGCTTAATTTTTACATATGAGTTGTTTATGCACTCCCAACACGCATTATAAAGGGACCTTACAAAAATTCCCCCTCCCCTCCTTCCAAGGCGGGGAGGGGGGCAAAAAACGCTTTTAAGAGTAACTCTGCTCCAAATTATCTCAGAATAGCGATTTCTTGATATGTCGATTGGTTATGCGTACTCAAGACACACACTACTAAGGGATTTTGTAAAATTCCACCTTATCCCCTTGGGGGTGAGGCAAAATCATGTTTTCATGCGTAACTCTGCTCCAAACTATCTCAGACGATTTTTTATTTGCGGGCTGGTTATGCATTCCCAGCACGCATTATAAGTCGATTTTGTGAAATTTTCCTTTTCCCTCCTTAAAGGGCGGGGTAGGGGGGGGGGGCAAAAACACGTTTTAAAAATAACTCTGCTCCAAATTATCTCAGGAAAGCGATTTTTCTATAGGTTGATTGATTATGTGTACTCAACACAAACAAACTACAAAGGGATTATTTGGAATTCCGTGCTATCACCCCTTGAGGTTTCGGGGGATTAAAAACATGTTTCCATGCGTAACTCTGTTCCAAACTATCTTAGAATGGCAATTTTTGATGCGTGGACTGCTTATGCGTATTCAACATACACTACAAAGTGCTTTTGTGAAACTCCACCCCGCCTCCCTTTAAGGGGCGGGGGGGGGACATGTATTCACGTGTAACTCTGCAGTAAATTATCTTATGAAGGAGAGATTTTCCATGTGTGGGTCAGTTTTATGTATCTAACTCATAATATAAGGATATTTTGCAAAATCTCCCCCTCCTTTCCTTTAAAAGCGGGCCGGGGGAGGGGCTAAAAAACACGTTTTAAAACATAACTTTGCATCAAATAATCTTAGAATCCCGATTTTTTAATATGTGGGTTAGGTATGTGAATGTAACATGCATTATAAAGGGATTTTGTGAACTGTGGCGAGTGGGAAAATTGCTATCGAAAGTATCGAGAATTTTAACTTAGATTTTGACTGATTTCAATGATTTTATTATTATTATTATTATTATTATCATCAATGATATGGTATTTTGAGACTTCATTTCAATATAATGACCAGCGAAGCGGGCAAAGCCTGTTAGTTTAAAATATAACTTACTCTGTGTGTTAGTTATTTCAATTTAAAATTCATGTGTGTATATATACTATATATATTTAACAGGTGTGTCATGTATTGCAATTACATAAGAATATATTTCAAAGGAAAATATATATATATTTATTCATGATTTTGTTTTGTTGTCGATTGTGAAGAATTTCCCCTGAGTACAAACCTAATGCTACATCCAAACAAAAATACTAAATAAAAGATAAAGATTTTAAAATATTCGGTAAAACCTTTAATAAAGAATATATATATATATCTATATATATATATATATATATATATAATAACAGGAGACTTGGCGTTGGAATATTAAAACCCGAATAAACTACTACGTCAGAAAAGCCAAAGAAAAATATTTGAGATGCAAACAGCTGTCTCGGTAGCCTTAAGCGCACCGTCTTCAGTGCAAAAAGAATTCTGAATCTGGAGAAGTGCTCGTATATATAGGAGAGAGACCGAATTTAGTTCAACCAATAGGATTACGGAAAAGTTGGGGAGTGTGGCCAATAGGAATTTAGGAATGTGTAGCTGTGTAAACAGTAGAAATTAAGAAAATGTGGACTGAATGTAAAATTTCCAACAATCAGACAAATGGAGAACAGCGAAATCACAATTTACAAGGTTTTTAAAATTTTTATAAATATGAAAAGCTTCAAAGAAATCGAGTTCATGAACGGATTTAGGTCTGCAAATTATTTTAGCTGAATTAAATTTAAAATTATGATTTTCCGATTTATTGATTTCTTGTTTGCGGATGTAATTCATATGTTCTTTCAGACGAAATTTAAGACTGCATTTAAATTGGCCAATATATGATAAACCACACTGACAGGAAATACTATAAATGCCCCAAGAATTAAATCTTGGGGCATTTATAGTATTTCCTCGATAAATCATTTTTTTTTTTTTGTGTATACATCTCGATTCCACAATTCACTTCCCAAAAGATAGAGAGATTTTTCAAAAACTGAATGAATTATAATTTTTTTAATTTTAGGCATTAAACCATTTATTTGAATAAGGCGACCTTCATTCCATAATGAGATTGTATAATGTGTTTGCTGCTATCTTGATCCATTTGACTTCATGCGATGGGTTACCATGGCAACTGACCTTGACAAAGAAGAGAGAATTCGATATCCGGCCGAAAGTAGGAAATCTTTTACCAAATGAGATCACGTGGTTTTTCCACTAGGAATAAAAATTGCAAATTTCAAAATGCTTCAGTTTTCTTCTAAATTCTTTGAAACTTTCTGTGCGCCATTTACAGCACAGGGGATAGTTGCAGTTCAAATTTCATCGATTTTGGAAAAAATTTACATTTTAATTGCAAATTAAATTTTATTCAAATACGCGTATTTCAATTTCTAATTATGATTAAATTATTTTTAATGCATCGTTCGAAAGATATTTTAAAGTTCCTTTATATTGTCGAAAGTTTTCACCAGATTTACACGTTTTGAGGTTTCCTGAATCAGTTTTCTTTTGTATCTCAGCTACAAATTAAAATAATTTCATAAGTAATACATCATTAGAAAGCTTTGTAGATTTGGAATCGAACAGTAGATTACAGAAATTTCTACCGTCAGATGGCGCTGTAATATTTTACAATTTCAAATTCTAAATATGATTAAATTATTTTTAATACATCATTCGAAAGATATTTTAAATTTCTTTTACATTATCGAAAGTTTTCACCAGATTTACACGTTTTGAAGTTTCCTGAATCAGTTTTCTTTTATATCTCAGCTACTAATTAAAATAATTTTATAAGTAACTCATTAGAAAGCTTTGTTGATTTGGAATCGAACAGTAGATTACAGAAATTTCTACCGCAAGATGGCGCTGTAATATTTTACAATTTCAATATTTCCGTTTCTAATTATGATTAAATTATTTTTAATACATCAATCGAAAGATATTTTAAAGTTCTTTTATATTATCGAAAGTTTTCACCATATTTACACATTTTGAGGTGTCCTGATTAGGTTTTCTTTTGCATCTCAGGTAATTGTGTTAGGCCGTTCAAAATTAATATATGTAGGTTAATTAGGAAGGACTGGAAGTGTGGGGAAGAAATAGGCGTGCACCGCGCGCGCATACCCTAACTTGTCCGCTTGGGACTGCGCTGCCGAAGACAGTGGGGACCCGGTCCGACTTTTTAACCGATGAGAAATGATTTCTTTTCTTTTCTTTTCTTAAGAATAAAAGTTTGATTCGAGAAGGAATATGAGCGCGGAGCGCGCGTATACCTTCACACGTGCGCGCGTAAGGCGCATGGGTCTGCGCTGCCAAAGGCAGTGGGGGCACGGTGTGAGTTTTTACCCGATCAGAAATGATTTTTTTAGGGGGTACGAAGGGTCAGGGAAGGAATACGCGCGCGCAGCGCGCACGGGACTGCGCTGCCGAAGGCAGAGGGAACCCGGCCCTACTTTGTACACTATGAGAAATGATTTTTTAAATTTTCTTTTCTTAAGAATAAAAATTTGATTTGAGAAGGTAATATGTGCGCGCAGCGCGCACGGGACTGCGCTGCCGAAGCCAGTAGGGACCCGGGCCGACTTTTTACCCAATCAGAAATTATTTTTTTAATATTTCTTTTCTTAACACTAAAAGTTACCGTTAGTGATTCATTTGAAAATACTGACCCGCTAGCGCGGGCGAAGCTCGCTAGTATAATAATAATTACTGAATGCACCAAAATCATGGTTCATGATTTAAAAAAATCTTACATATAATATGATGTGCAGAAAATACATGAAAAAATCTATACTGTAGCAATGACTATCATGCCTACCTTTCCCCCCTTTTTTTCCTTTCTAAAATGATTAAAAAACATATAAAATACACTGAAAAAATTAAGTTTTAAACCTAAAAAAAACATGTAAAACACTAAAATCTAGAATTAATCTTATTTACAGGTACTATGATGCAGTGGCGGATCCAGAACTTACCTTTGGGGGGGGGGGGGGCTAAGATTGTTCAAGGTGTTGTTCGAGATCAAAGAAAAGTTTACAACTGTAATATTCAATTGTGAATGTCAATACTTTTTTTTTGGGGGGGGGGGGGGCTCCAGCCCCCTAGCTCCCCCCTTAAATCCGCCACTGCTATGATGTCGGTTTCAAAAAAGAAAGAGAAGCGAAAATAAAAGCCACCTATAACAATTAATTATCCTCAGTCAAATGACAGATTTTCTATTAATTTAATTTAAAATCGCTGAAATGTGGTCACATCTACATTGTTTCTCAAAATATGCAAAAAAAAAAAAGATTAAATACCCATTTTAATTTTCTGTTTCTAATTACTCGAGTAGAGCATATCCAAAATGTCATTCATGAGACGCTACTGATATGTATGTAATAGTGATTGCTCCGATATGGAATTTTATACATTTTGAAATTATGTATAGCAAGGTGATAGCATTAATTTTTTTTTCTCATGGAAACTTAGAATTTATGTATGCATAATATTTATTCCTGCCATGCAGAAATTTGTTCATATATATATATATATATATATATATATATAAAACCTGTCTAATTTGAATCTTTAAAAAAGATAAAATTTTAACTTAAGTTGCAAATTCAGCTTTTTCATTTGCCCAAGCAAACAGCTATGTGAAATATAGTGTAGATGGTTGAAGTCAATGCTACATTATAATTAAATTTTATGCTTATTAATCAAATTAGACCGTGGGCCATAAGCTAAAAATGTCATTTAAAAACAAGTTCGTTTCAACTTTTCGGGGGCAGCCTGAAAATGTTGCTAATATATTCTTTTTAAGATAGGTAATGAAAATATCAAATGTTCTGGAAGTAAGCTTTGCACATAAATTTGGAAAATTGATTCCAATTTGAAGGAATTGAGTTTACATTTAGGATGCTGGTTTAAAGCAGTGTGCAATATATTTCTGATAATACTGTGATTCGTTGAACAAATTTTAAAATATCTTGAACAGAAATGCTAAAATCATACTCCTGAGAAAAAATACAAAAAAAAAAAAAGGGGATAAAATATTAATAATTAGTGGATCTGCAGCTTTCATTGCAAAAAAATTGTAAACCAACGCTATGACTGTAATTTTATTTAAAAATAAATAAGATAATAAGCAAATAAATGAAAATCATTACAAGTTTGGATTTCGGCAAAAATAAGTTTAATATGCGAATTAGTAAATTAAAACACATAAAACATAAAAGACATCTGAATAAAGTAAACATCCAGTATTATTCAGTTAAAATATTTGTTCACTGCATTTAATATGCAATCCGTGTATTCCTTCTTCCAATTATAAAATAAAGCTATATTTTAAATAAGGAAAATTTGAATGAAATCATTTCTGAATACTTATTCAAACTTCAACCTTGATAACAACACACTAGATTATTTTTTTTTAATATAATTATTTATTAAAGTATAAGGTTTTATTTTAAATCAAGGGTATCTGAATAAAATGTTAATTGTATGTTACAGATAAAAATGTAATTATAATAGAAGTAAGATGAATAACAACAAACTATTATTCGAATTTGAGATTTATTCATATTATCCGCGTTTGTAATGATCGATAGACGGCGCTTTGTGAACACTGCAGTTGTTAGTAAACATTAGCCACGTGTGTTCCAATAGTGTTCTTGTTATTCTACTTAATATTCGTACTATAATTTCTCCGCCATTACATTATGGAAAATTGATTGCTTTTGGAAAAAATACTTCAGTTTATTCAAAGTTCGATTCGGAAGTAGATTTTAAATGAAGTTGAACAAATATTAGTTTCAAATCATCTGATTAATTCTTTACTTCCATTAGCCGAAGCAACTGAAATTTTAAATTCGTCATTTGGAAATAAATGGAAGCTCAATTCTGGATTTCTTGATGCTTTGGATTTACACTGTGGCACACAAAAGTATGTGTTATCTTTTTTACCGTATTTATTCATTTTTATTCAATAAATATATGTGAAACTAAACATCGGCTAGCAATGGCGGCTATATGGAATTCGAATTAAACCATGTTTATTGTAATTTCACCGTAGCCCACCAGAGGGCGAGCATTTCATTACAATCGCGGATTGGATATTTTTATGCGATTCTGTATTCTGATTGGCTTATGATATTAGAGCCCGAAGCTGAAGATTACCGAAATCGGAAGTAAAGAAAGCTGAAATCGTCCAAAATCGTGATGTAGGCGTTAAGGATCCTTTCTTGGCCGGTCTAAATTGCTTTTTAAGGAAAAATCTTTAAATTTGTGTTAAAGATCTGTAGTTAAGGATCCTTAACAGCGGACATCTGAATCTGGGGATAGGGCCGGGCTGGGGCATTAACTTATTGAAATTTGGCAATGCTGGTGATAAAAAATGTAAATAAATAAAATGCGCCAAATTTCATTCTATTTTTTCTTTAATGCGTAATTAAAATAAATAATTTCACTCTTTTCAGAAAAGAAATCAGCTATGCCAAGAGATTTATCAACTTTCCCTATCACTCAAAATGCAAAGCTTAAACTTTCAAATTGTGGATTTATTAATGCTGACGATTTAAAAGATTTTAAGCCCGGTGAACTTTCTAAAGGTTCTATATGATAGTAAAATTTTAAATTTACATAAGTTTCCAATATGTACCATTAATGTACTTTATCATTTTAAATAAATATATAATTCTTAAAAATAAAAGTTTTATCGATAAAGCAAAATACAATTTAGTATAACTATTCGTATTTATTTTTTGGAAATCACGGTAAAAATTGCCTTTCGTTTACTTCTAATGTGTTTTTTTTTTTTTGCTTCTTCGAATGTTCGTAGTGTTGGTTTGTACATTTTTGTGCCGTGTATGTATTGAAAAGGACTATAACCCTGCAGTAAACATTAGCTGAAGCGCAATTGACAACGAGATTTGGAGTTTTCTTCTTCCTTATTATTTTTATTTATTTTTAAATGTTTAAAATAAAAACATAATTAAGATTGTTTCTTTCGATATAAGTACAATGGCTGGTATAGTGCTGTTATATTTTTTATACGTTTTATTTATTATGAAATGTATCGTATTATATATATATATATATATATTCTATTTAAAAATATTGCATTAACTAAATTCGTTTTTCCGTATTATATACGCCATCAAATCCAATTTAATCGTTCCTTTTAATTTCTTCAAGTCTCTAATTTATTTAAAAATTTGTCACATTTTAAACTGCATAAATCATTAGTCATTGAACATTCAAATTTTGTGTTTAAGAATTTTATAATGTGTAATTTTTCACTTTCATACTTAGCTATTCTAGACCTCCTGTTAAAAGTATAAGTTAATATTTAGTATTTAATTATAAAATATGCTCCTGCTCAAAAATTTAGTAAGATTTTCAAACAATCAGTTTTTTTTTTTCAATTTAAAAACTTATCTCTTGATGAAATGTTTTCAAATATTGAGTCTTTAAAGAGCTGGGTCTTCCTCATGGTTTTCAGTGAAGATTGGTTTTTAAGACAACATTTAGGGGGCCGGTAACGAATTAAGCAAAACCAGTAATGTTTGTAATCACCCTGTATCGTTAAGTGAACAAAATGAACTGTAACTTTAAAATATATTAATACAGACCCAGTTTAATTTGTGGATGAGTTTGTGTGATGACAGCTTATAACGGAGATATAAGCATTTATTTTAAAACTCAAAAAAACATCAGCATGTTTTTTATTTATAATATGTAGAATTTTTAATGAGAATTATTCCAACTTTCAGATAAGTTGGAAAAACACTTTTAGAACAATATACTGTAATCGGAATACAAATATCTAAAATATCTTACGAAATATGAACATTTTTTATGAAATGCGTTATCACTGTGCATGTGCGAAAAGTAAAAATTTTGTTATTGTATAGGTTGAAAGCTAGATATATTGGGCAACTTTTGTCAAAAGTTCATTTGAATAGAGTAAAAATTAAGCTAATTGTACAATAAAGAATAAGCTAGATTTTAGATATTTTTCAAGAATTGAAATTTCTTAAAGGGTTTTTCACATGCTGCATAGTTAATTTAAAGATTCAGTTATTTTAACCACTTAGCAAAAGTTCATTTTTGTGAAAAAACCCTTACCTGACAAATCTTGGTAAGTAAATAAAAATATGTTAGAGTTACAAGCTATAAGGGGTTTTTCACGAAAAGAACTTTTGCTAAGTGGTTAAAATAATTGGATCTTTAAATTAACTATGTGGCATGTGAAAAACTCCTTCAGAAATTTCATCTCTTGTAAAATATCTGAAATCTAGCTTGTTCTTTTTTTGTACAATTTGCTTAATTTTTACTCTATTCAATTGAACTTTTGACAAAAGTTGCCCAATATATCTAGCTTTCAACCTATGCAATTAAAACATTTTTATCTTTCGTGCATGAAACGCTTTTCACAAAAAATGTTCATATTTCATGAGATATTTGTATTCTGATTGCAGTATATTGTTTTAAAAGTGTTTTTCCAACATATCTGAAAGTGGGAATAATTTTCGTTAAAAAGTCTGTGTATTATAAATATGTTGATATTTTTTGGAGTTTTAAACTAAATGCTTATATCTCCATTATTTAATATGCTATCATCACACAAATTCATCCACAAATTAAATGGGGTCTATATTAACATATCCTAAAGTTATAGATAATTTCGTTCAATTAACGTTACAGGGTAATCACAAACATTACTGATTTTGCTCAATTTGTTACCGGCCTCTTAAATGTTGTCTTAAACCAATCTTCACTGAAAAACATGAAAAAAATCCAGTTCTTTAAGAGCTCAATGTTTGAAAACATTTCATCGAGAGATAAGTTTTTAAATTAAAAAAAAAAAAAAAAAAAAAAAAAAAACTGATTGTTTGCAAATCTTGCTAAACTTTTGAGCAGGGGTGTATGTGTATATGTATAATTTAACATGCATACAAGAAAATCATATAGTATCCATATCAGATTATTTTCATTTTTTAAAAAAGTTATTTGCTTTATTTATTCAATAAAATAAAAAATAATTTGCCATTAACTAAATATGAGCATTATATTACAGAAACTGGCTTGACAGCAGAAGAAGCCCTTGATGTTCTAAATACAGTTTTTGCTGATTCCAAGCAGCAAAAATTTGCCGAAGGACTAGGTTGTAGTGCTTATGATGTATTATCTGAAGAAAAGAGCTGTATACCTATATCAACTTCATGTAGTGCTTTAGATAATATTTTGGGTGGTGGCATTACTTTATCAAAAGTAACAGAATTATGTGGTTGTCCTGGTGCTGGAAAAACACAGCTGTGGTATCTTTTAAGTTTAATAATTTACCTATATTTAGTTGTATAGTAGTATTTATTGATTTAAACTGAGTTGTTTAACTTAACAATTACCAAAAATTAGATAAACTGTAAAACAAATTTTTAACTCAATAACAGACATGCCAAATCTCCTGCTTTTGGCAGGAGTCTCCTGCTTTTTGCTTGTTTTTCTATGCTCCTGCTTTTCCCCTCATTTCTCCTGCTTTTCTGATGTAATTTTTATCTATTCTTCTTAGCATAATTTATGCTTAAAATTTGTGGGATTGGGTAAAAAAATTTGAAAGAAAATTGAAATTTATCTTGCCTTGCAATTCACCAAGTTCAGTTTGAAAGTGGATTACTATACAATGCTTTGAAACTAATCTTTGCTAAGAATAAATTTTTAATTTTCATTTTTGCATAATGAAAAATGTCTTATTATCAAAAGATTTTTTTTTTTTTTTTTTTTTTGAAATGCCATAACTATTGAAAACTTAAAGAAATCAAATTTCATTAGAATATAGCTGATATTTTCATTTATTTATTACCTTTTTTTTTTTTTACAAAGATAATTAGGATTCTTATGGTTTTATATTAGGAGCAGAATGACCAAATCTGTCTATTTTGACTTAAATTTTAAACAACTATATGTCTGAGGGTTTTTTTGATAGTTTGTTTTACTGCAAAAAAAAGCTTATAAAGCTATAGTTAAAATTAAATTTGCATTATTTTACTCATTTTTCTTACAAACTTTCTTGTTGGAAATAGTCTCGTGATTTCTGTTAAAAAATCTCCTGATTTTTTGTCATTAGAAGTTGGCATCTCTGCAATAATTTAAATTGTCATTTTTTTTCTTCTTATCTCTAAAAGCTTTAGAACCTACTTTTGTGAAAAATAAATATTCTGTTACGAAGCAATGAATTAAAAAAAAAAAGTAAAGCTTAGCAGTCATTGTATTATATTTAATATCGAACTAATAATGTTCCATTGAATCAGAATGCGTGCAGTAATTAAATATAATACTAAAAACAAGATTCAAGGATAAAAAATTTTTATAAAGCAGTAACTTAAAAAAAAAAGCAAAAGAATAAATTTAAGTTTCATGAAGGAATTTAAATTTACCCAGGTTTTGCCAGGAACTCTTCTATTTTCTTTCTTAATTTATGTTAAGCATTGTAATCTAATTGACAAAAGAAAAAGTTGTAAATGAGATTTTATTTGAGTATTTTTTATTTATTATTGAGTCAAATTTTTCCTCCTTTTTCTTATTAAGCTGTAAAATAATAATAATTAAAAAAATATGTCGGTGGAATGTGCTGTATGTCATCTGTTTGGGAGTACAGTGGAAGTTTTAAGATGAGCAGAGAAATGTGCTTGCACGGATATTTTGAATGTTTTATTATAATACAACTCATATTTTCCTGGAAGGCCGATAAGGATATTATAATGGTAAAGGAATTTAACAACTTAAAAAGAAATGCTAAGCTTAAAAAAGTATTAAAACTTATTTTATGTTATTAAATTACTATAATACTTTTTTCTTTTTTTTTGCTAATGCAAATTATTACTTATTACAGTAGTATAATTGGACAAACATTTTTAGGTCACAGCTAAATTTCATTACAGATTGGTATAGAAAATTTTACTAAATTGGGCATATTATGTAGTACATGTAATGTAACTATTGTTCTGTCCTAAGTTTACAATTTTACATTGCTGTCTGGTAAGATTTTTGGTGAATTCCCCACCTCGTTATACCAAATGTTTAATTAAAAATTATTTTACATACAGGTAACATTCACTGTGTAATCACACAGGGTTCATACGTCTCAGGGAGAACCTGAAAATCAGGGAAAACTCAGGGGGAAAAAATCTGTCATAAAATCTCAGGGAAACTTTCAAAACAAGCACCAAAACCTGGAAAAACAGGGATCTACTCTGGAAAAAGCTGGTACTTGTGCGTTTCTGTGACGTCATTATGGAAATCTGATAAGATACACCTACTAACATCATGCTGATCCAATGAGAAACTGGGCATGTTTTTTGCATTATGAACATTCGTGAAATTAGACACACCTTTACTCTCTCTAAGAGATTCATTAGCTTGATTTTTCTCCATGGTTAATTTGTTTTCATTCGATAATCGGCATCTGGTAGCAGCTTTAACTATTTAGTTTGTTATTTAGTCTTACTGATGCAGTGTGCACGTGCTTAGCTTAGTTATTTTATTAGCTTAGGCATTTTATTTTATTTATTTATTTTTTTTTATTTTTTTTTTGTGAGATGGATTGAATTATAATTAAAAAGTAATTATTATCATCAGTTAGAAAACATCATTTAATCTGGACTGGACAGATAAAAACTTAAATCCACAGTTTGCATTTTGGGTTGAAAGTGTAGATAGTGACCCTCACAAAGCACAATGTCATTTAATAATCATTGGCTAATCAAATTTTTTGAAGCATTTAGTTTAAGGGCAAATTTTTATATAAGGTAATTAAGTTTCCAAGAGTTTGTTATATACAGTAAACTCCCGATTATCCGCGGTGAACGGGGAATAGACTACCGCGGATAATCGAATCAGCAGATAATCCGCTTAACTGTTAAGCATGGCCTACATATACAATTTAACATACTAATAAAAATTTCTACTTACAATTTGCTCTATTTTTTAACAAAAAAATCGGTCAAGCATTTTTGTTTTTTTTTTTTGTACTAAAACACTTTTCCTTAATTTGCGATTGCAGTTTCTTTATCAACATTTTGTCACAAAGTGATACATCGTCCTGTTCCTCGAGATATTTTATAAGTCCATCTGCATGTGTTAGGGTTGTGTCGTGGCTCATCCGCTGCTGAGTTTTATCTCCTTCTTCCATGCTTGGCCCACAATATGTTCATCTGTAAGGTGTTCAATACCTGGATCATTGGCGTCACAATTAATCTACTCTTCAATGTTTCCTTCATTCACTTTTTCTTCTCCAGTAACAGATTTAGCTAAATTTGCCAAATCATGAGCAGAAATTTCTTCCTCCTCTATAAACTCTACCAAAGTATTTCCACATTGGTAAAATTTTTCTCCAAGACCTTACCAATGTAGACTGCTTAACTGCCTCCCAAGCAGCGTGTATGCCATAAATGCTGTCAAGAATCGTGTAATATCTCCAAAAGCCTTGAAGGTCATTACTCTCTTCGATCTTTTTTTGTAATAAGTTTGTTCTGTATTTTAAAATTATCTTTTAAATTCAGGTTCTTGAGGACCGCGGATAATCCGACCGCCGATAATCGAGAGTCTACCGTATATACACATTTCCAATTCTGATTAATATTTTATTTTGTCTGAAAAGGATATTAAAATTAATTTAAAATAAGTTATTCAGATCCAAAACATTCTAGGCAATTAGTTTGTTAATATTTATTTTTTTTTCTTTTTGGAAAAGAGGGAGGAGTGGATTAAAATAAACATCACTAGTTGTTGATATGGAAAAATTATTGATGCTGGGAACTAACTCAGGGAATTTTTTTTTTCTGAAAATGAGTATGAACCCTGTCACAGAATTAGCACGGGAACACACAGGTTGATGTGTGCCCAGAGAGGGTCAGTGACATAACACTTCGGTAGCGTATTATTTAAACACCGCGCTGCACACTCTGAACCTCAATCTCTTGTATTTCTTCTGGTGTCATACCTGTGACATTGTATACAATGTAGGATCTCATATTATCAATTGTTGTTGCTTCAGCTGATATCAGCCACATACTGCGTATATTTGAGCATGTCCAGCAATTTTCTGTCCATCATTGTTGCCTGTGCAATTACTTTCCTGGCCGCAACTTTCAATATTTTTTTTTATTTGTCATTGTTTCTTTTCTAATGTTGAACTGCAATGCATTGTCTGCATTGTAATCTTCCTTTCCATCAAAAAAATGCTTTTGTACTAATTAATGACCCTTTCTTTCCACTCAACGTCACACTCTTCAAAACTGTTCTTGTGTGTTTCTTTCTCTAAAAAATGTTTGTGACCCTATGCTTTATGGTAATTTTTCATCATTTTGATGCCTACTATCACATCTCTCTATTTGTCAGTCGAACTTGGCAGCATCATGTACAAATGCCACAACATCACTAAAGGGCTTCCTATTGCGACACAAAGTTTTGCTCTTTGTATATCTTTCAAATAGTGATCAAGTGTGATAAATAACCAATAGTTGAAAAATAATCTGGTGTGCTACTCACACGACTTTCTCTTAACCAGCATTTCAATACTATAGTGATAGATTGTGGATTAATTCTTAAGATCAATTGCTTCAGATAATAAAGTTCAATGTACTCTTAAAATAATCTAAAATAAGTTTAGGAACAGTTTTACTTGGCATGTAATTCTGTGTGAGGGGGTTACCGACCCCTCAATCCCCCATTCAATTACAGTGCATACAATTATTAAAAAACAAAAAAAATCAAGGCTGATATGAATTTGCCTTCAAACTTGCCGGTCTTGATCAAATTTTTAAGTGGCAACGTAGTATGAATTTGAAAAGCAAAATTTGAATTTCCTGCATTTATTTGTTTTTAAGTTATGCGAATAACAGATATGCATACAGATCAACTGCTAAAAATTAGACTTTCATAATCAGGGAACCTCAAAACATGATATTATAGAAAAAACAGAGTTGAAAATAGAACTTCAAAACATACTATACAGTATAGGTATGAAAAATTAATTTTGCAGTGTTTGTCGACATAGTAAAATGTACAAAGCACTTCCATCAATTACATTCAATAGAAAAGAACATATTGCTTAATTTTTGGTAGCCCTGTATATATTCTATAATCAGTATGCACTATAAACAATACAGTGTATTTAAAATTATTCTTACTTAAAAAACACCTAACACAAAAGAATTACAATTCCTGCAATTTCCATGTATACACCCAATACATCCAAATACTTTGGGTAGCCCTGTAAACGAATGATGAATGATTTTCAATCTACACAAAACATGCTTTTATGAATCTAATAGATGTTACACTGTAGTTATGAATATATAGATGTTACACTGTAGTTATGAATATATAGATGTTACACTGTGAATACATGGGTATATAAATCGAACGCTAGGCGGCAGAGACTGACTAGTTATTGAAGAAATTATCAAGCGTAACTTATATGAAAATTATTAAGTTTTGGATAAAAAATTAGATGGGGCCCCCAAGTTCCTAGTTACGGCTTTGTTTATGGGCTCAAATTATTTAAACTGTGATAGCATCTGAACGCCTCATTCGATTAAGCTGAAAATTTTTATAATTGTTATAGGTGACTGTCGCACGAACTGTATAGATTTTAGTGAGTCTAGCATTTATAGATTTTTACAGGGACACAATGGAAATTTCTTTTTCATCATGATATATGCTCAAAATATTTTAAAGGCAATAGCGTTAATTTAAAGAACACACTACATAGAGAAAAATACTTATATACTTATTATAATTTTCTCTTTTGTGTATTTAATGGCATCTCTTACTTTATTTACACAACCGTTAATTACTTAATGTTCGGAAAGTTGAGTGGAGTCACTCCAGATTTTTTAAACAGTGCTGATTTTAAAATGAAGAGTTTGAAGAATTAATTTCATTTTGTGGCAATATAATCTATTTAAATTTTACTCGTATAGTGGCATTTAACATTTCATTTCTACGTCTTTCTCACATGTTGATTTTTATTTCTTTTTTAATAGATACCTTAATATATTGTAGATTTTAATAAATTAAGTGTGAATTTATAATACGAAACAACTAGGTTAACATAAGAAAATTAATTTCATTGTAGCATTGTATATAAATTTTAGTTGTATTACATTTTCTAATCAGTAATCTTATTTCAGCATATGAAAGCCTCTTTTAGAATAAACTTATCAAAATAGTATGAAATACTGCCCCCCCCCCCCCAAACACACACACCAATAAAAATAAAAAAAAAGATGTAAATGGCCATATTTTAAAAATACTTTATGGTGATATAATATATTTTTTCCTATTAAAGTCAAATTTGTACACTCTAGCACCTTTATCCCCTTATATTAATAAAGATAAAACTTTAACAAATAATTGAATAATTCTTGTAACGAAATATTCTACACAGTATTGGTTATACGAATGATTATTTAAAATGAAATGAATTATTTATGAAATATTTAAAATTTAAAAGAATGTATGAGTTTAAAATTTTAAGCAATGAATTTTATTGTGAAGCTTTTCTGGATGTGCTACTAGAGATACTCATATTATCTTACAATATTGTTTTTCTTACACAATGTCTACTCATAGATGGAGCATCTACTTAATCATGTCATTGGCTGAAATCACTGAAATCGTTAGCCTTAGAAGAAAATTGTTTCAACGACTACCATAGATAACAACATTTGAGGGAGGGGTGGGGGAATTGCTATTTAGCAGTGGAAGAAAATGAAGTCAGTAAATGACTGTCGTTATATAAGGATGGTGGATATCGTGGTCGGTTCGGAGAATAGATGCCCTGATTGCAGTAGAGATGGGATAAACAGTTACATTTCAGTAATAGGTTACTTCATTTCATACACTGTAAAAAATAACTATTACCAGCTGCAAGAAACTCTCTATGATTGGAAAAAATAATTATTTTCTCCAATCAAAGAGAGTTTCTTGCAGCTGGTAATAGTTATTTTTTTACTGTGTACTGCTGTTGGTAATATATTCCAATATCCTATTATTTTTGTAACCTATTATTACTGAATTGAAATGCAACTTTGAGACATGTATTATATACACATGTCGTACATAGTGTATACAATTTATGTTTTTGAATAACAACACTTTCAAATAGCAATCTTCACTTAATGTAACATATTTTCTTTTCTTGTAAAAACAAAATTGCTATCATAAAATTATAATAGTAAAAGATTAAACATAGTCCATGAAACGTTCGCCTTGAAAAAGTGCAAAAACAAAATTTACAAATAATATTGAGTAACATAAATTTGTTCCCTGTAACAAAGAATGCCAATATATAAACAATATTATTCAAAAATATTACTCAATTGTTTAAAAAAAAAAAATGTTTTATTAAAAAAATAATAATAACATTCCAAATTCCAAGTTGCCGAAAAATGTATCACACGAAACAAATAAATAAATAAAATAAAATAAATAAATAACATAAATAAATAAAAATAACACTAGAACTATGCTGTAATAATTATTTCATAACCATTATCATTATGTTATAATTGATTTTTAGAAATATTATTCAAGGAAAGATATTAATTTATCATATTATTAAGTGCATTGTTTGGAAAAGGGGAGCTTAACTAGCGCATTTAAAGCATAATTTAATGATAAAAACATATGTATATATTTTATAAAGAATTAAATATTTAGTAATTTTAGTATCTGAAAAGTAAACTAAATTTATTTGATTAAAAAGCAACTGCTATTCAAAAATAACAATTTTTCAATATTTTTAGTTTTAAGGCGTAAAAGGCGATTTGAAATCAAATTCCCGGCTTTAAGAGAAAAAAAAAAAAAAAACTCTCAAGGTACTGATATATTATTTTCTCGGCAGAAAAAAAAAAAAAAAAAAAAAAAAAATCCAAATTGACAACTGAATTATTCTTCTCAATCATATACTTAACAAATGCACAGTGGGATGACATCTTTCAAGATGCTTTTTTAAATTCAGGAATACTTGTTATAAGATTTAAATTTTGTTTGCAGAAGTCGCATAATACGATTTTCCCAATCGGATCTTGAACAGTCATATACGACCATAAACAATTACAGTGCTGCCAACTCTCCCGTTTTTCTAATATTTTCGAAAAATCGAACTAAAAACGCTAATTTTTAACAATTCGTAGGTGCCATCTTTTCAGATTTACGAAAGCCTTCCAATTCATAATCTTTCTCCATCCACAACATAAATGTCGATATTCATTTAAAACTTACTTTATGAGATTTTAGAATCTCTAAAGAAACGGAATCCTTCAATATTTCTTGCTCATGTAATTCTTTTTAACTCCCCCCTCCCCCTCATATTTTCTTATCTCCAACTAACCATCGATGATCAAATGCTCTATGGAACTCTTTTGTTTCCCATTCTTTCTCCATCCACGAGCCACAGCAAAAATGTCAATATTCATTTTAAACTTGCTTTATTAGATTATAGAGCCTATAAAGAAGTAGAAATGTTTGACAGTTCACACTCATGTAATTATTGTTTGCCCTCCCCCCCAAATTTTCCCTTTCTCCAATCAATGTTCAAACGTCCTTTGATGCTCAAGCTTTCCCATTCTACAACAAAAAAATCAAACATTTTCCCCCAGGTTTTAAAAAATGTAGGGTACTGCTAGTAAAAAAAAAAAAAAAAACACTTTTTAGATTCTTGAGGGCAGATTTGAATTTTTAAGGACACATTTGACATTTACAATCCAAACACTTAATTTAAAAATTTAGTTATAAATAAACATACAAAAAGAAGGAAAAAGTTTATGTTTTTAAACTTTTCTTTACTTTTACTTGTAGTTAATGTGCTGATTGTCACACACAATAGTTTTATTTATATTTATAGCATTTATCTTCAGTTTGTAGGTCATTTTCTACAAAGGCAGTAATGGGGGGGGGGGGGAGTAAAAATAGGATTGGGGCAAGGTTTTTTTTTTTTTTTTTTCTTTCTTTTCCAAACAAAGAGCAGGCGAGGTGCAGCCCCCTCCTTAAATTATCTGGAGAAAACTCTGTTTTATTAGATTTTAGAACCAACTGAAGCAATATAGGGGTTTCAAAATTCTTTACTTATGTACCGTATATTTCCGTGTATAAGCCGAGAATTTTTGGAAATTTTTCGGAAGCTGAATTATGAGGGTCGGCTTATACACGGATCCACATTTCTAGCAAAAAACGTATGTTAGAAACGATGATTGAATACATATATTTTAAGCTTAAAAACTATGTATAAAGTAAAATAGTGATATTAAACCTTATTTTTAAATAATTATCACACATAAACTCTTAAATTAGAAATTTTAAATTTATTTCTAGAGCAGCTCGGTGTAATCACGTGTTTATTTATTTATTTTTTTTTTCCACAATGAAGCACTTTTCGCCAAAGATCACATTTACGGCCATTTTTGTTTTTCCGTTTTAAAGATAGATGGCAGCACCAAACAATTTTCTCTACCTACCATGAATGATTTCAATTCTAATTTTTTTTTTGTTGTTGTTTAAGCTTATTTTAATACAGGATTTTTGTGAAATTTTCTAGTTCTTTATTTTATTTTATGTTTCAGCATATAAGATTTCTAGGAATAATAAAAAGAAACATTTCCAAATCGAAATGCATATAATCTAATTCCAATATTTTATTTATAATTTCTGTTTTGCTTTTCTGCCGATAGATGGCTGTACCAATCAATTTTTACTTGAGCGATTCAGTAAAATCATGAAGGTAGAAAGCCCTTCTACCTTCATGAGTAAAATGTAAATATCGAGAGTGATTTTGAAAATTAATCGGAAATTATTGAAAACAACAAAATTTCTATTGAAAATTTAATTGCTGCATTAGATAATAAAATAAAAAGATTGAAACAAAGAAACTTTTTTACTGAACATGAGTTAATGTCATTGCAATTGCACAGAAACCTAAATCAAAACAAAAAACATTACTAGAAATGTTTAAAGATTTTTATAACAAAAATATGAATTTATATTGTTTTTTAATAACTTAACATATTTTTAAAGTAAATTATTTGTGTAAATAGACTGTATGATATTATTAAACTGAATATAACAATATTTTACTCAAACTTAACTTAAAATATATTCTCTAAGGTAAGTAATGAGACATTTTATTTCTTTAAGCATGGCGATTTTTTTGCTGGTTTGAGTTCAAAATATGCCTGCGCTTCGTGTAACAAAACAAAAATGCTTTTTATTTACATTTAGATTATATTGAAAGTTTTATAGATTGGCAATATTTTTGGCGATATACTCGAACTTTAAAAGAATATTTTTTCAATTCGGCTTATACACGGGTTTTCAATTTTGGGCAAATTTCTGCAGGAAAAAACGTATACTCGGCTTATATACGGATCGGCTTATATTCGGAAATATACGGTAGTTATTTTTAGACTTTGTTAATGAACTTGTTAACTATTTGTTTTCTCCCAATGAGTTTAAAATATAAATCATCAAACAAAAGTTATATTAGGTCTTTTTAGTTAAAAAAGTATCATGTATTGAATAAAATAATTTTGTTTTGTTTTTCTCACAAAACCGTAAATCTCCCTTTTTTTCCGTAAATCTCTTGTTTTTTTTCCCACCAAGGTTGGCAGCTCTGCGATTAGTTTTAATCATTTTACTCATCATAAGAAAGTCTCTGTAAAAAAATCATATAAAGAAATCAACTAAAATAAAAAGCGAAATACAAATATGTGTTCTCTTATCACCACATAAAAACACATGAAAAAGTAAAATATCCCCAAGTACATCTGCGTATGCCACACGCAATTTTAATCCCAGCTGCTATCAATTTCAAATAAACATCCTACCAGCGAGATCTAGTGCGACGTTATTTAAAAAACTCCCCAATTTGTAAACAGAAACACCACTTTCATTTCTCCCCTCTCGCAAGCATTTCTGTCAAACAAGCGAATCTCTATAACTCTACTGACCAAACGATTTTATTGTCCCATGAAAAATAATCAACGCCAAATAATAATTTCTAAACTACCATCAAGGGTGTTTAATATTAGCCCTATATTATTTGTCCTTGACGTTAAAATTCACTTGCCTATTAAAATTACTTATACTAATATATTTCACTAGGAATATTAGTTTGTTTAGACTAATGCATTCAATAAAATATTTAAGAGTTCAGCTGTATTATTTTTTTAACATATTGAATGAACATGGAAAGAAATTACTGACTGATATCACTGAATAGGTTTCTCTAGCTTTGTCGAATAAAATATGATGGTATTCTTTTGGCATATCGCCAGAAATTCCTCGTTTATTTCGCGTGCAGAGATAAAGTTGATAATATTATTTTTTAACAGGTTATTTTTAAAAATATACTACCGTGCTAATAGGCTACAATGCAATAATAATATTACTTATTCTGTTACATGGAATAATGCCCATCTCTAACTTACAGTCTATGCTCAGTACTGTCTCATTCGTGTTGCAGTGGCGTTTTTTTTTTTTTTTTTAATTTATAATTTCACGATGTAGGGCATAAACATGATTTTTGCAATTTGCTAATTTATTTATATTGTCAAAATCTATTTTAATTTTGTTATTTTTTTAGGCTTTAGTTAGTGTAGTGATTATTCTATTGAATTTAATGATTAAATTCGGCATATCTTAAGTAAGAATTTTCTGAGATATTTATTTTCCCCTAAGTTAATGTTCTTATTTATTTTTAAAAAATTTCCTTGTGTATGTAGGTGACTTGACATTGCATTGATGACTTGACACCTGGCAGTTGTTGGAAGATAAATTTCTACAATTATCCATAGTTGTAAAAACAAAGGCACCAATAATTGCTTAAGGCTGCACATCAGTGAGTCAGATTAACATTTCTTCCTTCTCATGTTATGAATTTTGTTGCTTTGCATTATTAAGGCTATCTCATTCAAAAGTGAAGTTTTTTTCAATTCTATTTTTTAATCTTAATTAAAAATGAAGTATCTTGAGAAAGTTTTTACTTTTTGAACATGTCGCTTTTTATTACAGTGAAGAATTTGAAGAAAAAAAAAATAAATTTTAAAGATAAAAAGCAATATGTTCAAAGAGTGGAATTCAAAAATTTCTTTTTTGAATCAGATATCCTTATGATATCAAGCAACAAAAATCCTATGGGATAACATGAAAGGAAAAAAGGGTGAATGTAACTGATGTGCAGCCTTAAGGATTGCATTTATAAGTAAATATAAGTTTTTTCCAAAATTTTTGCAATATGATTTTTTTTTTTTAAATGTGTCCCTTTTTACTTCCATAAATGTGCCCCTTTTAAAAGTCACTCAGTCAACACCTTGCCCTTTTAAAACTGAGAGGAACTGGCATTATGTTATGCTGTCATAATGTTATGCTTTTGTTAAACATTGTAATCATTAATATAAATGTTCTTAACTCTTCAATACATTGAAATGAAACGAAATCTTGTATATAATAATTCATTTCTTTATTATTTGGCTGTTCAATGAAAAAAAAAAAATAAAACTATAAAAAATGGCTGTTGAGTAGTATAATTATTTTATTATAATTATAACTATTTTTTTTAATTAATCATTTTTTGTTTATTAAATTTACACTATTTTTAAAATGTCAATTTATTGTTAAGTATCATATTTTTGCAATTTCATGTTTTCATAACTGCATTATTATATATATATAAGTTTAAATAATGAAATAAATTATCTCAATAGGATAAGGAAATATTTTCTTTATTATTTAAATATACAAAAGTATAACTTTAAGTTATGTATTTCCTCATAGTTTGCAGTTGTGCACCAATGTAACAGTTCCTCAACGATTTGGTGGAATAGAAGGTGAAGCAATATTTATCGATACTGAGGGAAGTTTTGTTATTCAAAGATTAGCTCAAATAGCAAATGCCAAAATAATTAATTGCAAAAATAAAAGCAAAGGTATTGTTATTTTACAATTTTGTATATTAATTTGTATTAAAGATGTTTATTAACCCTTTAACATTCACTACTTACTTTATTTAAAAAATTATTAAACTAGCGCTTTCGGCTGCATCACGCAGCCTTCTTCTGGCGTTTTCGCTCCTGTGAACTATCGTACACACGGCCATGTATTCCTCTCTCTCCAGAATACTGCGCCATCTCGTGTCGATCTCTGATTGGTCGGTGTTGCATGAACCCTCATTAGCTAAAATTTCGACAGTTTCCCGTTTTGTGGCATAGAAATAATTATTGTAGTTTGCTAGTTTTTTGTAATTTTTAAAATCTATTTCTATTTTTTCTGTTTGGTTTATTTTAGTTAAAGCTGTGGTTGTATGGTTATATTTTATATCATTTTGGTGTTCTTTGATTCGCGTTTTTATTTTTCGCTTTGTCATTCCAATGTAGCAACCGGTTTTTTGGTCATCTTTGTTAAAGTTTATTTTATATATACCTGCAGTTTCAGAAAAGTCTATTTTATCTTTATCGTTCCTAATTCTTTGGAAAATATTTTGGTTTGGTTTTATTGGTATATTAATATTTAATTTAGCGGCTTCGTTTTTAATTTTATTAGATGTACCTTTATTGTATGGAATTGGGGGGATGTATTTTTGTTTTGGTTTCTGTGCATTGTCTATGTTATTAAGTTTTTTTATTCTATTTCTATAAAGTTTGTTTACTAAGTTTTTCTTATAACCTGCGTTTTGAGCTATTTCAGTGATTTTTTGGAGTTCTTGTTTAAGTAAATTTTCATTTGAGCATACGTTTATTGCGCGGTTTATATAATATTGTATTGCTGCTATTTTGTATTTATATGGAGTCTTGCATTTTGCATTTATAATTTCGTTGCTATTACTTTGTTTCCGGTATACGGTAGTTTCGAAGTTTAAGTTTTGAGTTTTTATTATTGTGACATCTAGGAAGTTAATGAGGTTGTTATTTTCTATTTCAAGTGTGAATTTGATATTTGGGTCAATTTTATTTAATTTTTCTAGTGTGCTTTCTGGGGAGGAGTATTTACTGTTTATTACTGCAAATGTGTCGTCTACATACCTGAACCAATATTTTATTTCTTTGAAATTTGTTAGTATATTTATTTCATTTTAAAATATACCTTATATAGGCTTTTCAATTTTGGCTGATCAATTTCGATCACAATCGTGATCATCTTCAGAGCCACTTGTTACGCCTTCGTCCTTCGTTTTATAGTTTCGCGGTTTGTTGTCAGAGTTACTTCGCTTCACTTCGGATTCTTGTAAGAGGTGTTGCCATGCAGCTGGGATGATGGAATGTTCTCTATTGTTTACTGTGTTGGGGTTAGTGATAATTTCAAGGGCCTCCCGTTTTAGAGCGTAGTTATGGTTATTGTAGGGAGGCCCTTATATACTCCCTACAATAACCATAACTACGCTCTAAAACGGGAGGCCCTTGAAATTATCACTAACCCCAACACAGTAAACAATAGAGAACATTCCATCATCCCAGCTGCATGGCAACACCTCTTACAAGAATCCGAAGTGAAGCGAAGTAACTCTGACAACAAACCGCGAAACTATAAAACGAAGGACGAAGGCGTAACAAGTGGCTCTGAAGATGATCACGATTGTGATCGAAATTGATCAGCCAAAATTGAAAAGCCTATATAAGGTATATTTTAAAATGAAATAAATTAGTTTGCTTTTTATTAAATTTATATGAAATTTGTTAGTATATTTTCGTTTTCAAGCAATCTTAGTTTAAAGTCTGCTACTATGCCTGAGATAGGTGATCCCATTGGGATGCCTTGATTCTGTTTATAGAATTTATTGTTGAATCTGAAATAGTTTTCATTTAAAATTAGGTTATTAGCTGCAATTAATGTTTGGCTTATGTCTTTATCTTTATATTTTTGTTTTATTTTTTCATTTATAATTTCATTAATTTCTTTTATATTAATTGATGGGTATAGGTTTATTACATCGAAGCTAACTATAATATCATTAGGTTCTATTTTTACATCTTTCAGTTTTTTTATGAAATCTTCAGTTGAGTTTAAATTGGTGTTTGAAGGGGGGAGTATTTCATTATATATGTTTTTCATGTAATTTTCAAGTTCGTATGATGGGCTTTCTCTTTTATTCACTATGGGTCTGAATTTAGGTGGGTTTTTATGGTCTTTGAATTTTCCAAACATTCTGGCTGTGTTGGGTGCAAAGTTAGTTATTTTTGGTTTATTATTGTTTGGCCATTTTCCTTCTTTTATAATTTTATTTATTTTTTCTATAAGTTTTTTATTGGGATCTTTTTCAATGGGGGTAACTCCTATGTCATTAATTGCATTTTCCATTTTTTCATTATATTCAGTACGATTAAAGATGGCTATTTTATTGGTTTTATCTGTAAGTACACACGCGATGTTATTGTTTTCTTTAAGTGCTTTTAGGGCTTTTCTATCTTCACAGTCAGTACTATTGTGTTTAATTTTTTCAATAATGTTGTTTTGCGCGATATTTCGTATATTATTTTGATGGTTTTTAGGGATGTATTGTAGAGTGGATTCTATTTTTGCTATGGTATCTTTTATATCTATTGCTTCATCTAAAATGTATTTATGTCCTAGTTTTAGTAATTCATCCTGGTGTGTGGTAAGTTTTACATTTGAGAAATTTAAATATGGGATTTCTATTGGTTTTCTACAGTTTTCTTGTGATTTATTTTTATTTTTAAGCCATGATTTAAGTTTTTTGTTTTGATTTTTGGTATAGGTTTCGTTTATTTGATTACTATAAATTTCAATTTTAGCTTTTAAGTTGTTAAATTCTTCTTGTTTACAAAGTTCTTTCATTTGTTTTTCTATTACTTCTATTTGGTTTTTTAGTTTGTAGTAGGTTGCTTTTTTATTTTTAATAGCTTTATTAAGGATCTGTCTTTCAAATTTATTAACTTCGTTTTTATATTCATATCTAAGAGTTTTATTTCTAATTTTCAAAAATTTAGGTATAATTTTAAAATATTTGCAATCTTGAAGAAAAATTATATGTCTGTTAACTTTAGTTAGCCTTTTATTTAGTTTATTCCATATTTTAAAGGTTTCATTTTTATCTATTGTATTAACCATTTTTTAACGCGATGTTATTAGCTAGATCAAAAATTTCTTGTGAATTATATTTGAAATAAGCCATTAGGGCATAAGTATTAATTGTCGAAAAGCTTGGGTTTCATGCCAACCGAAATCCAAAACGTGAACGTTCACATCAAAAAATTAAAAGCCGGGTAAGGCTAAAACTATTTAAAACAATTTAAAAAAGGTAAAATACATTAAAACTTTAAA
The DNA here is from genome assembly GCA_963930645.1 of Salticus scenicus. Taxonomy (NCBI): domain Eukaryota; kingdom Metazoa; phylum Arthropoda; class Arachnida; order Araneae; family Salticidae; genus Salticus; species Salticus scenicus. The sequence goes on from OZ005656.1 coordinate 4,034,302, forward strand.
AAACATTAAAACCCGTTTAAAAGATTACCTCGCTAGCGCTTTCGGCTGCATCACGCAGCCTTCTTCTGGCGTTTTCGCTCCTGTGAACTATCGTACACACGGCCATGTATTCCTCTTCTTCAAAGACCATAAAAACCCACCTAAATTCAGACCCAGAATAAAAGAGAAAGCCCATCATACGAACTTGAAAATTACATGAAAAACATATATAATGAAATACTCCCCCCTTCAAACACCAATTTAAACTCAACTGAAGATTTCATAAAAAAACTGAAAGATGTAAAAATAGAACCTAATGATATTATAGTTAGCTTCGATGTAATAAACCTATACCCATCAATTAATATAAAAGAAATTAATGAAATTATAAATGAAAAAATAAAACAAAAATATAAAGATAAAGACATAAGCCAAACATTAATTGCAGCTAATAACCTAATTTTAAATGAAAACTATTTCAGATTCAACAATAAATTCTATAAACAGAATCAAGGCGTCCCAATGGGATCGCCTATCTCAGGCATAGTAGCAGACTTTAAACTAAGATTACTTGAAAACGAAAATATACTAACAAATTTCAAAGAAATAAAATATTGGTTCAGGTATGTAGACGACACATTTGCAGTAATAAACAGTAAATACTCCTCCCCAGAAAGCACACTAGAAAAATTAAATAAAATTGACCCAAATATCAAATTCACACTTGAAATAGAAAATAACAACCTCATTAACTTCCTAGATGTCACAATAATAAAAACTCAAAACTTAAACTTCGAAACTACCGTATACCGGAAACAAAGTAATAGCAACGAAATTATAAATGCAAAATGCAAGACTCCATATAAATACAAAATAGCAGCAATACAATATTATATAAACCGCGCAATAAACGTATGCTCAAATGAAAATTTACTTAAACAAGAACTCCAAAAAATCACTGAAATAGCTCAAAACGCAGGTTATAAGAAAAACTTAGTAAACAAACTTTATAGAAATAGAATAAAAAAACTTAATAACATAGACAATGCACAGAAACCAAAACAAAAATACATCCCCCCAATTCCATACAATAAAGGTACATCTAATAAAATTAAAAACGAAGCCGCTAAATTAAATATTAATATACCAATAAAACCAAACCAAAATATTTTCCAAAGAATTAGGAACGATAAAGATAAAATAGACTTTTCTGAAACTGCAGGTATATATAAAATAAACTTTAACAAAGATGACCAAAAAACCGGTTGCTACATTGGAATGACAAAGCGAAAAATAAAAACGCGAATCAAAGAACACCAAAATGATATAAAATATAACCATACAACCACAGCTTTAACTAAAATAAACCAAACAGAAAAAATAGAAATAGATTTTAAAAATTACAAAAAACTAGCAAACTACAATAATTATTTCTATGCCACAAAACGGGAAACTGTCGAAATTTTAGCTAATGAGGGTTCATGCAACACCGACCAATCAGAGATCGACACGAGATGGCGCAGTATTCTGGAGAGAGAGGAAGAGAAAGGAATACATGGCCGTGTGTACGATAGTTCACAGGAGCGAAAACGCCAGAAGAAGGCTGCGTGATGCAGCCGAAAGCGCTAGCGAGGTAATCTTTTAAACGGGTTTTAATGTTTTTTAAAGTTTTAATGTATTTTACCTTTTTTAAATTGTTTTAAATATTATTAAACTAATTTTATAAAGGGCTTTTAGACACATACCTGATCATAAATATTTAAAAAATAAAAAATTAGCATTGTTCCTTTTCGAGAAATTTTTGGTTTGAAACATATATAAATTAACCTTATTAAATTCAAATATTATTAAATTTAATAAAAAAAAAAAAACACTTTGTAATTAAGCATCATCAACTACAAAAACTAATAAAAGTTGTTTCAAGTGAAAATAATAGTCCAGCTCTTCATTAAATGAAAAAAAAAAAAAAAAAAACTAGACATGAGTGCATCATCAAACCAGCAGTTTGCACTCATGCACACTAAGAAACTTCAAGTGACTTATGCATTTAGCTTCCTTTGAAGCATTATTTATTAAATTTTGAAATAGTACTGCTATCTAC
>OZ005656.1:4036581-4087581 GCA_963930645.1 Salticus scenicus
CGAACAGAAAAAGAACAAAAGTTTAAAATCTGATTAAAACAAGGGGGAAATGTTAAAACTACTGCATAAAAATTGTTAAATTATGTGAAATGTTTGGTTTTGCTGCTTAACCAATGAACGTTAAAGGGTTAAACCCTTTAACTGCATATTCAGCATATCTGTTTAAAATTCATAAAATAGATAGAGGGTGACTTGGGGCAATTGTGGCAATGGGCTGTAATTTTTATGTATTTCAGTCTTATAGCTAAATTGTGTAGAATGTCTTATTTTAGCATAATATCTACACAATGCAAGAATATTTTTTTTTTTTTAAACATTGAATTTAGAAGCTGTTATAAGCAATAAAAAAAAAAAAAAAAAAAAAACTGCTTCCACCAGTCAATGGCGGGTTTCATTATATTGCTTTGCATTAATTTTTTAAATAAGAAATTTCTTTAAAAATTTTTTTTAAATTGATGTAGGTGTTTTCACCATGATCTAAAGCACAATAAAAAAATAATAATAAGATTAGTTATTATAATAATTGATATGAATTACCCAAGAGTGCTATCATCAAGGTTGGAAAAAATCATGATTTTTTTTTTTTTTTAAATAAAAAAAATCGGATTTTTTTTATTTAAATCAGATTTTCTTTATTTTAATCGGATTTATTTGATTTTTTTAGAATTCTATTTTTAATTATTGTGTTTTTATGTTTTTACAATACATGGAGCAGTTTTTTATAATAATTAACTAAAAAAGAATAAATAATATTTATAATTTATAAAAATAATATAAGAAATAATTATATAGTTAAGAAAATACTTATATTCTAGTTACTGATTGGTACTAAAAATTAAACATCTAGGCTTTAATCTAAAGCCATTCTATTATTTTGTAATTGAATTGTGCACACTAAATAAGAAATAAACTTAAATATGTTGTAAATGAATAGAAAATGGTAAAAATTAAAAAACAAATTAAATATTCATTTAATGCAAGCTATTTATTAAGGGATAAAAATCACAATTAAATCAATATTTTTTAAGCAAATAAATCAGGTATTTAATTGTTTGAACAAAAACACTAATTTAGAAGCTTTGTCCACTCCTAATTCATTACGAAGGCTTGAATGAACTAGTCCAAAAGAAGAAAATTGTCTTTCTACTCCAATAGATGAAGCCACGGCTGTTGTTATTTGGTAAATAAATTCAATTTCAATTTCGCTGATTCTCTCTTTACCTCCCATTACATAAAAGGACTTCCACCAATCATAATCTGTCATAATATCTGAAACTTTTTTCTCAAGCAATGGTAATTTTTGGAATGGGCCATTTTTTGCTTGAAAATGTGCTACAGTGGTGAGAAGATTTGGACAATTTTCTTTAATGAATGCTAAACCTTAATTATTTTCCGCTACACTAAGTGAAATTTCATTTCGATTTAAAACAGAGGGACTTAACCCGTTAGTAGTCGCTATCAACAGCGCCACCTATTACAGATTGCGAACTTTTTATTTAACTGTCACCAATAATTTTAAGAAATGATGTGATCGACGTTAAATCGATTTTATTCACGTTCTATGTATATCAAATGCCACTTCTAAAAATTTTTGGTGGCTATTGAATAAAAAAATCTGGAAAACTGAAGTATGGGCGGCAAATCGACCAACTAGCAACTACTAACGGGTTAATAAAACTCCAGAAAAATGACAGCCATTAATAGCTTTTTCATATCTTGCTTTAAATTTTGTAGTTCTATGTTTATCTAATATATTTTCTAACTTTTTACCCAAAATTTTCCATTGATATGTGCATTCGGCAAGGGAACAATCCTCTTTTTAGATTGTATCTAGGGCACAAGCAATGGGTTTCAAAACTTCAATCATATGCTCTGCATTTCTTTTAATATTTAAGTCCATTACTGTTTTCTTGATTTCAGAACTTATATTTTCTCGATGCTCTTCACATAATTTTACTATTTTTGACCAATTTTTTATGTATGATTGAAAGCAGTCAACATAAGAATTCCACCTTACACCTACTGGAATGAGTAATGCAGTGCCGCCTTCACTATTGTACCAAGCTTTAGGGAGATGAGTATTTCGGAAATATTTCACTATTTCTCTGCTGACTATTTTCCAACATTAAAAAAAAAAAAAAAAAAAAAAAAATGATTTAAATCAAATGATTTTTTTTTAAAAAAATCAGCTGATTTAAATCTAGATTTAAATCAGTTGATTTAAATCATGCCAACCCTGGCTATAATTGCCCCATTTTATTATGCTCTGGGGCAATTATGGCAGTGTTCTCTTTTTCAAGAATATAAAAATGTAAGAATAAATTGTATCAAAATAATACTTATTGAGATCCAGGTTGAGGTTAGCTCAATTTATGTCTTTGTAAACACTTATAATTTGGGGAGGGGGGGGGTAAAATAGGTAGTTAAAAACATTGCTTGTATTTCATAAATCTTTGCTTGTATTTATTTTATTTGTTTTTTGGCCCTCTTACTCTAAATGGAATGGACCATTTATAATAAAACAAAGTGAAGACACAGGGAAAATATACAGATTTATTTCTAATTACAGAGATAAAATTTTCCCAGTCTCAAATTTTGATTAAGAATTCACTAGTTATGTTGTCACTTGAAGTGTCTTAATTTAGCTGACTTTATAAACTATTTACATTTTCTGAAGTATGTAGAGATTGTACCTAAATGTTCTAAATGTATTGTGATTGAAGAATTTTTAAGCTTAGTTGCGAGTTCTTATTTGATTGAGTATAATATTTTTTTTCTTTACAGCTGCTTGTACTGTCTGACATTTTTATTCATAACTTCCTCATAAATGAAGCTAGAAAACATTTTAAAACATCCTTTTAAACAGTTAAAAGAGGCTTGTACCATGATTGCTATAGGATCAGCACAATATAAATAGAGGAGAAACTAAGGGACTTTGCTATAATTGCCCCAGGGTTGTAGCAATTATAGCAGTTGGGTGTTTACAAAAATATTCTCTAACTCTTTTTATGGTATTTGTCAGAATAATAATAATAATAAAAAAATGTATAATATTTTTTATTATAAGCAGTTAAAGTTAAGGTTTATGTTTACCTGCCATAATTGCCCCACATCACCCTACTATTAAAAATAGGAGTTTGAAAATTTGTTTCTAAATGCTGCAAATAGTCATTATTTTGTGTTTCTTTTTTTAAAGTAACATATATTTCAAAATCTTGTCACACCAGTCTTTTATTTCAATTACTGTATAAGGGAGGGGGGAACATTTGTAATGGTAAAAAGTCAATTATTATTTATGCTCTATATTTTTGTCTGCTGTTTGTTATTAAAAAGGTGTAATCTTGAAATTTTTAATTTTAAGAAATATATATTTAAAAAAAAAAAAAAAAAAAAAAAAAAAACTAGAGCACAAATTTATTTACAATATATGGCAAATTGACAAAATATTTTTCTCCTTCAGTAGTAAAGCATTTAGTATGTCTTGTAAATTATAATATTTATAAATTATGTGAAATTTATCTTTGTAGATATGTCCCATAGCTGTATATTTTAATACATTAATCTATGATCTTTTAAGCCAGATAATTATATTGTAAATGTTAAAATATTTTTACATAGATTCTTTTATAAAAACATCGTGTTTAATTTATATAAGAATATCTTTTAAATTGATGCATCCTTTCAGACACAATTATAACAAAATTGCTATCTCAAGCAAAAATTGACTGTAAACAGATAAGATTTTATGGTCAACATGCTCATAGAGAGAGTGCAGCTGATAAGAATCTGATTACTAGCATTTTGAAAGATAAATAACAATTAACTTATTGCATTATCTTTTGACCTTATAGGAGATTAAAAGATATATCTCCATTACAAAGCATGTAGTATGAATGTAAACACTCTATACAGTTGAAGATGTTTAATCCGCACACCTTGGTTCTAGAACTTGTGTGGATTATAGGTTTTTGCGAATTATGGATCAATGATGCCATTTCCTCGCTATATGAATTAGTATAAGGTACATAAAACAATAAACTTTATTTAATGAAGCTAGAATTAAAATTGTTTGTTTTTATATAATGTAATGAAGGTAATACTAATAAATATATAAAACAATAAAATTTATTTAATGAAGTAGAAGCAATGTATAATTTAAACCCTTAAATGAGTAATTCATTAAAAAAAAAAAAAAAAAAAAAAAAAACTATACTCCTCTTCTGGACTGTGATTAACAGTATACAGCCAGATACTTACAATGTGATTAGTTTGATGCAGTTTTTAATGACTGCATTGTAGATCTTATCTTCAAAACAAATGCTGGTATGAATTTTTCCCAAAATAGTTTTGTGTATTTTTGAAATACCACCCTAAAAAGAACATTTATACTAATGGTCCTTAAACATCCGTGAAAATACACAATCCCACCAACGCATATGATGCCATTTTTTTCAACCAATGAGCAATGCTGTTACTGGCAGGAGTTAGAAAACTGTACTTGCATGTGTTTTTTTCTTTTTTAGATTAAGTGGGGTTTTATTTAATATATTTTGAACTAATAATCCTATTGAACTAAAAATTATGGCATTTGATAGATTTTTGTCTTATTAATAAGTGTATCTACTTTTGTAGAGATTGCTGGAACAGTTTACTTTGTATAACAAATTAAAACTTGATATAGCTTGATATTCATTTTATGAAAATAAAATTGTAGTCCAGAGAATTTTTTTTTGGAGTGGTTGTACTTTCTAGAGGCTCTTGCTATTTATTATATTTAATATTTAACATGATGGATATTTACAAATGGATTGACAAAATAAAATTAATATCCAATTTACCAAATTAATTAATATTAATAAAATATTAATATCCAAAAGTCAGGACAAACTTTAAAAATGAATAATTCGAAAACGAATGAAGATACAAAGATACGGTTTGCACCAAACGGATGGAAAAGAAACCAGGTTTTGTGTGGCAAAAAAAAAAAAAAAAATTAGTTCTGTTGGCGACCAACAGATGGCGCTGTCGTATTTCTGATGTAGGGTTATGCAAAGCAACAAACGATATAAAAATGAGCAATTGCGGCAGGTAATGGTTGTCGAAGCTTACATGCATTGAAATATCGCAGTCTCAGTCGCTACTTTAATCACACATGGCCTCCAAGATATCCCGATCTGACACCCTGTGGCTTTTGGCTGTGGGGATTCTTGAAGTCAAAAGTGTACCGCGACCAACCGGAATCATTACAGCACTGAAAGATGACATCTGCCAAAATGTGTAGGCCATAACGCAAGAAAAGCTACTAAATCCTGTGAACGGTGTGGTGAATCGTCTCACAGCTGTACATTTGAATGATGGACAGCACATTGAGCAGTTATTGTAGTAGTACTAATTAACTGTAATTAAGCTGACTTGTAAGTTATCAACACTTTTTTCATTTGTAAATCATCTTTTGGTGAAATAAAACACTATAGCGTCATCTGTTGGTCGCCAACAGAAGTTTTTTTTTTTTTTTTTTTTTGCCTGCCACAAAAAACCCGGTTTCATTTTCATCCGTTTGGTGAAAACCGTATCTTTGTATCTTGATTTGTTTTCGAATTATTCATTTTTAAAATTTGTCCTGACTTTTGGATCACCCGGTACTTTGCTAGAAAATATGACTGTGGGATGGTAAATGTTAACTTACTGGAATGTTAAAGTCAAGACAGTTATAACATGTTTTTACTTTCTTCTATTTTCAATAGAAGAAAGTATTGGATTCGTAAAAATTTTCGACCTCGGGTTTTTGATGGATTTACACGTTTTGAGAGCTGTAGAACACGATTTGACCATTTTTAGAAAATGTAGAACACGATTTGACCATTTTTAGAAAATGTCTGTCTGTCTGTGTGTGTGTGACAAAATTTTGTGGCAACTGTATCTCAGAAACTACAGCACAGAATTTCATACAAATTGGTATGTAGTTGCACTTTGACATAAATTAGTGCCTATCAACTTTTGGTAAAAATTGCTTTACAGGTTGTGTTGCCATCCCGATTTTTCTAAATTTTCAACATGGTGATATAGGACAAAATTTTTTATAAATGTGCATAAAGAGAATTATTTTTTAGTAATCATTATGAAATTTACAAGAATTATTTATAATAGAGATAGTCAACTGGGAAATTTTTTTTTGTATTTGTAGGATCCTCGCCCCCCCCCCCCCCCCCCCCAGGAGGAAGTCCCCCCTCGAGGGGAGTAAATTTTCAAGATGGGTATCTTTCGGAAGGTTTCGTCAATACCTTTAAAACGAATGGTTGAACTATAAATCTGTGATAATTTAAAACAAAGTTATCGATTTTTTTTACTTTTAACAAAAAAAAACTTTGAAAAAAAAAATCATATATTTTTTATTTTTATTTATTTTTTTACGAAATTTAACCAAAGTTGGTATTTAGTTAGCCCCTGACATAAACTGGTGCTGATTAGATTTGGGGATCAATCGCTCAACAGGTGGCGCTGTGATCGTATTTTTTCTAAATTTTTAACATGGCAGTATAGGACAAAATTTCATATAAATGTACATAATGAGAGTTATTCTTAACCTGTGATTGTAAAATTAATATGAATTATTGATAATAGTAGTAGTTAATTAAGAAGAAAATTTTGTGCATGTGGGGCATCACTACCCCCCTGCAGGGAAGTACCCCCGGGGGAGGGGGTAAATTTTCAAGATGGGTATCTTTCGAAAGGTCTTGTCAATACCTTTAAAACGAATGGTTGAACTATAAATATGTGATAATTTAAAACAAAGTTATCGATTTTTTTTTTTACTTTTAACAAAAAAAAAAATCATATTTTTTTTTTAAATATTGTTACTGAGTGAATTTGTATAGGAAAATATAGAAGAAAGTCTTGTGGTGGCCACAACATACTAGTTCATATTTGTAACCAGAGCTGTGGAGGCAGAGTCACTTAATATAAAATCTTATCTCGCATAGAGATATCATAAACGAACGTGCCATTGTAGAAAAACCACAAACTTTAAAACAAAATTCACTTTACAACACATATAAAATGATACATTTAATTAAAATTACCAGTTAAAATTACAACTTGTCAAGGCTTTTCGCCCTGACCATCAGGCCATCATCAGGACAAAGCCATTTTTTTGTTACGAGTACAGTAACATATGAATTATATATACAAAAAGATTCATAGTACAGTTACAGTTATTATAGATGAAACAGATTAAATAGTTAAAACAGATGAACCATAGATGAAAAACTGAATTTAGTCGAGCTTCACTTGGTTACCATGGAGATACTTGTTGTGAGACTGTTGAGTCTTTCTTGGACTTAAATCAAGTTGAAACTTTATTATGCTTCTATGGAGCAGCTTATATTCTGTAGTAAAGGGAACTTGTAGACCTTTATAGGAAATATGGAGAAAACTTTTAAATACCGCAATGGTTGAGTCACTTTTATGAAGAATTGTAGAGGAAAACTTGCAGAAACTGTATAAGTTTTTAGATAATTTTCATTAAGGAGAGGCAGAACTTGCGTTTAGATGAAAACCAGGGCAGATTAAAAAACTTCTGCTGTTAACATTCGTTGAGATCGAAAAACAATTGAAAGGAAATTATATTAGATTTATTATTAGATATATGGTTGTATTAAAAAATACCATATTTTAGGAAGGAAGGCAGAATCTTTAGAATTAATTGAATTATATTTATAGCTTCAGAGACTATTAATTCTGAACTAATAGGTGGAGAGGATATAATTTCTGCTTGATTCCAAAGAGGTAAAGCTGAGTTTTCATAAGTAAAGTTGACTAAGGCTGAACTCTTTCCTTCCTAAAATATGGTATTTTTTAATACAACCACATATCTAATGTTCACAACGTCAAGGATTTTTTTATAGCTTATTCAAAAAATTACCACAGAGTGTTATTAATAAACATTTTATGATACTTATTTCTTGTGTGCTTTTGCTTATTTATTAAAATATCTGTTCTTTATTTATTTAGGGACAGTTGTAGGTAATTTTACAATAGAAAAAATTTTAAAGAGCATTTTCTACTATCCTTGCAAGTCATACACAGAAGTCATTGCAAAAATAAATCTCTTACATGAGTTTCTTGAAAATCATATGAATGTAGGTTTATTTATTTAATTAAAGTATATATATATTATTTTTTATTAAATTTTCACAATTTTTACTTTTTAATACCTTTTTAAAGTGTTTATTTTAAGCATATAGCTATATATTTTTTCAAAATTACCTCAAATTCTAGTTTTAATAAATTATGTAGAACATTTATTTATTATTATTTATTTATTTTCATATTAAATGGAACTTTTTACCAATTTAAAATAAAAGTATAGTTTAAGCAAAGAAAAAAGTGCATAATTTGTAAACAGTAAAATAGGAAAACTAGTTCTTCACTGAAATTCATCAGTATTCTTTAAAATCTTTTTTTTTTTTTTTCTAATCATTTCCTCTTTTTTACCATGTTTTTATTAACTTCTATTCTTGTTTGTGTGTGTGTTTGTTTGTCCGGTACAAATCTTGCAATCTATTTTTAACTAACTTCCCTACTAGCTAGACATTTGAAACTTTCACAGTAGCTCAGAACCCGGTGACAACACAATACTTCGAAGTCAGATTTTCGAATTTATGAATAGTTTTCTTTTAATTAATTAAAATATGTAAATAATAAGCTCCTAATAGCAATAAAAATAGCCATTAAAATATTAGCTATAAATTAATTGTTGCCAAAAAAAAATTATGAGTTCATTTTCTTTCGACATAAAAATAAATACATTTAATTAAATGTGAACCTTAAAAAATTAAACTTTTTTTACTTTCCGAACACTATAGTGAGGAAAGTATTGTAATCATGTCAAAAATCCGAATTTGAGATTTTGATGTTTCTGTATGTTTCGAGGTCCCTGAGTCAGTTTCCACTATTTTTTCGATGATGTATGTATGTGTGTATGTCTGTGAGTGAACACGCTAGCGTCTAAACGCTTTGTTCGAATAAGCTGAAAGTTGGTACATATATTGTAAGTCACCATAGTATGAACCCTATAGATTTTGGTGAATCTAGCACTTATAGTTTTTTTACAGGGACACCAGGAAAAATTCTTTATCATTATGGCCTATGGGGCCAAATTTTTAAAAGTGTGATAGCATCTAAACGTTTTATTAATCTGAGCAAAAAAATTTTACACATGTTTTAGGTCACAGTTGCACCAACTGTATAGATTTTGGTGAATTTAACACTTACAGTTTTTTTACAGGGACTCAAGAAAAAATTCTTTATCATTATGGCCTATGGGACCAAATTTTTAAAAGTGCGATAGCATCTAAACGCCTTATTAATCTGAGCTGAAAATTTATATGAATATTATAAATCACTGTTGCACTAAATATAAGCATTTTGGTGAATCTAGCATTTATAGGTTTTTACAGGGAAACAATGAAAAATCCTTTATCATTATGATCTTATGGGCTCAAAGTTCAGTAGTGTTAACTAAAACATCGTATAATATATGGAGAAAAAATACTCAAACACTCTATTATGATTTTCTCTCTTTTGTTTGTTTAACAACTCCTCTTTCTTTACTTTATCTACAAAACTGTTTATTACTCAATGTTCGGAAAGTCAAGTGGAGTCACATCAGATTTTTTTTTTTTTTTTTTTTTCATTATTATTATTAGTTCACTGAACTGAGTCCATGTGCTTAAATATTGTTTATATATTATTTTTTATCCTCGCGTATTACCATGTTTTTATTAACTTCTATTCTTGTTTGTGTGTGTGTTTGTTTGTCTGGTACAAATCTTGCAATCTATTTTTAACTAACTTCCCTACTAGTTAGACATTTGAAACTTTCACAGTAGCTCAGAACCTGGTGACAACACAATACTTTGAAGTCAGATTTTCGAATTTTTGAATAGTTTTCTTTTAATTAATTAAAATATGAAAATAATAAGCTCCTAATAGCAATAAAAATAGCCATTAAAATATTAGCTATAATTTAATTGTTGCCAAAAAAAAATTTACAAGCTCATTTTCTTTTGACATAAAAATAAATACATTTAATTAAACGTGAACCTTAAAAAATTAAACTACTTTTTTTTTTTTTTTTTTTTTCATTATTATTATTAGTTTACTGAACTGAGTCCACGTGCTTAAATATTGTTTATATATTATTTTTTATCCTTGCGTATTTTATTAATGATTCATCAGAAAATTTAAAAACATGGTATATAAAAAGTTTTTTTTTTTTTTTTTAAATCTTATTATTATTATTAACTCACTTTTATTTTTCTTTGTCCGGTACAAATCTTGCAATTGATTTTTAACTAACTTCCTGACTACCTAGACATTTGAAAGTTTTAGAATAGCTCAGAATGTGATGACAATGCATTCTTTTAATATTTTAGCCATCTTTAAGCGAAATTGAATTCATTTTCAGTAAATTTTGAAAAATCTGCATGTTGGCGCTTTGATTGAATTCAATGCTTGCACTTTTGAGTAATGGCATTTGGCGAATTTGAAAACAGAATACATGTAAATTTAGTTTGTTTACAAAAATATTGTGTAAAAAATTATAAAAATTTAATAAAGTCTGTGGATATTGTAAACGACTAAAAAGTGATTAAAACTAAATAAACAGAAAAGAAAAAAAAAACATGGTATATAAAAAGTTCTTTTTATCTTGTAATTATTATTTTTTCAATAATATATAGATTCCAGAGTTATTATCAAAATAAATGTTTACTTCATTATTACAATTCCTTTTAATTTTTTTCTGGATTAACATTTAATGAAATGTTGTTGAAATAAAAGCATGGAAATCAGTTTATATGCAAAATACATAAAACCTACTAAGGTTGAATTTTGTTATATTTATTTCACGGACTTTAAAATTGAAATTTTAACTTACTTCCCAGTAGATCCTTTCAACTTATTTGCCATTTGTTCATAAATATTTCAGCTAATTATTTTTATATAAATAATATGAATTATTTAGTACCATTGTACTCAGCAGACAAAAAATATATGAAGATACCAACATAAATAAATTTTAAATGAGATTTATTTCGATTAAAATATTCATGGTATTAAATTAATTTGAGTACCAATGATTAGTACAACAAGTTAAAGTACTTACGCAGAAGAGAAATGACACTAACAAAACATATAAGCCTAACAATGAGAGAATTGCAAAAACTATGAATTATTAGTAACAGTAAACTTATTCACAACCCCCCATTCTTATGGGGGGGAAAAAGTATTTCTTTTTATTTTATGTATATCATTAAAAATTAAAGAGGAGAATAAAATAAATTATGGAAACTGAATTCGTAACCATGATTTTTATCATACTTCCAATTTTGTTTAATATGCCTGATTTTTTTTTTTTCTTTCAGATTCGTTTAATAGTAATTGACAGCATAACCTTTCATTTTCGTTATGGCTTTGATGGTTCATATGCCCTTCGTTCTAGACTTCTAAATGGCATCATGCAAGTTTTAATAAAAATTGCTCAAGATTATAAAGTTGCCGTAAGTATTTGAAACTGGATTTACATGCTATTATTTACTTAAACTTTTTGATAAATACTTATTTAACCCTTTAATTCTGGTGGTCATTGATAAGCAATTGTCTGCCTTGTATTCCAGTGGTCATCAATAGACCCAGTGGCAAAAACACCGCGGCACGGCGACATAGTCGCGGACACAGAAAAACGGCTTGCGGACAGTTTTTGTCTGCACTGAGAAAAAAATTTGTAACTTCCGTATAACAATTCACTTATAAAAATTTCTGTATCAAAACTAAAACTAATAATTGTATTATTTATAATTATTTATATTGTGTTGTGTCAAACATTGCTATAAAATATATAATTGAATGAGATGAATGAATACAATTGTTTATACTATATCGTTTTGTAGTAAAATTGTATTCGTGTATTGTTGCAAAAGATCATCACTGATGTTAAGCCCCCCCACCCCCCATCAGCTTTCAGTCTTTTTGAGTGTAAGCCATTTCGCCCCTGATTACACGTAAATTTTGCAGACAGATTATGAAATTTTAAAAGCCTGTCGCAGACAGCTTCAAAACTTTCTGCCACTGGGTCAATAGATAATTTGTGCTATTTACAACACTTTCAGGTTCACCTATTTTCCTAATTTAAACAACAAGCCCTGCCTATTGGCGTTGTTCTAAAATATTACATTTCAATAGATATTGCAGCAAATTTGTGTGATTAAATAGGATTGTGGTCATTGTTAAAAAATAACGGGGAAGGTGAAATATCTTTGTGTGTGAATGACGCTACATTTACTATGGACTTACTAATAGAATAAAAACTGTAGGTGTGGTAAATTATCTTATCATAGAATTACTATTATGGTAAATTATATTACCACTCCTTTTTTTACCCATAGTGAAAGTGTTAAATTACCAGATATGTTAAAAATCAGTGAAGAACAAAGGGAAAAAAAAAGCATGGTTTTTTAAGCGATATATATTAAAAGTGATCTATGTAAAATCGTTAGAATGAAATTAATAACATTCATAAAATAACTAAAACTATTTTTAAAAATAGTTTGGTAAAATATTCATTTTATTAAATCTATCTATGTAATGTTTTTAGAAATGTTTTGATAGAGTTTTAAAATTTAAAGTATTTTATCTCTTGAATTAAATTTAGTATGCATACAAAATATGCAAAAGTACTTTAGAAAAAGATGAACTTACAAAAAAAAAATAAAAAAAAAATAATATATTAAATAATAATATGAAATTAGTAAATTTTTCTGTCTTTTGAAGCGCTAATTTTTGATTTAGAAAAAATCTGTAAGAAAAATTTGTTGATCAATTGGATGATCAACTTGGGTTTGACTGTCTGTGTTCATTGCCATTAGTATCATTTAAAAGTTATTCCCTATTCTGTGTGTTCTTATATAACCATTAAAATTCTGATAATTAAATATATATATGATTTGTATAAATAAGATCTGTATAAATATATTATAACAAAGTAAATTAAGTTTCAATCATTTTTAAAAATCTTTCTTATTGAATCAGTCTCATAGAAAACATTTACACACACACACACACATACATATATATATATATATATATATATAACTAGCTGACCCGTCCGGCTTCGCACGGACGAACAAATTTTAGTTAAAGATGGATTGACATGTAAAAAATCAAGAAAGATATCAATTTATATGTTATAGTCAGGCAATATTATTAACTGAAAAGTCAAAATATAATTTTACAATTATTATTATTTTTTTTTAATTAGTTGTTAAATGTTGGCAATTTTTACTTAATGTTATTTATTTATTTCATAAAAAGAAACATTTCTTTACTCATGAATAAAAAATATTGAAAAATAAGCCTATGACATGAAAATGTTTTTGATAAAATTGACGTTATAATAGCTTTATTTATTATTTATTTGTTCATTTCGCAAATATATTTAATTTTTTCCATAATTGATGGTTATTTTAATAATGTATATTAAGGAAGGAATCAATAATGTGAAACAACCACACGACTTCCCTTACCCACTATTACACGTATTATATAATATTTTTTGGAGATGTTATATGCATTTTTTGAGATTTTCCAGAAAGAGAAACTTGATACATGTATAAAAACACATACAACAGAGTTTATACAGCGAGTTAAAAAATAAGGTGGAAAAAATAAATAAAAATAGATAGTTATTTTTTTAAACACGAATTTCCGAGATCTAAAACTGAACTACCTAATCAGGATGACCGTTAATATTCCTGTAATAAGCACGTAATATTTGAGAAAGGTTATCTAAGTTGGATTAATGAAACAATTTTCAAGAAAACGTTAGAGCCGTTTTTGAGATACCAACTTTTACCAAAACTTAACATACTCAATTATTGACCTAAAAACAATAATTGTTAACATGGCGAGTTAAAAAAAAATCTGTACAGGCGTTTTTAAAGGAACGCACTTGCGACATCTGAAATTGAGCTGTTCATAGAGGACGCCTATCAATTTTCCTGAACTAACCAACTATATCATTCAAAAGTGCATCTAATAGATTGTTTATATAGCAACTTTGAAGAAAATCGTTAGAGCTGTTTTTGTGATACGGGCTTACGGTCCCATTTCTGGTTTTCGATGACCCAATTCCGGTTTTTCAATTTTTACGAAAATTTCGAAAAATTATCTGTACTCCAGACCTGAATCAGTTGTGAAGTTTCGTAGTTCTACCTTTATTAATTTCGGAGATATGGCAGCCAGAAGATTCCACACATACACACACACTGACCAATTGCCAAAAAACTACTTTTTTGGACTCAGGAGGCCTTAAAACGTGTAAATCAGGTGAAATTCTCTATCGAATTTTCAGACCGAATATAATACTTCCACTACCTACGGTAGTGGGATAATTGAAGTAAAAACATAGATCTCGTATTTAATACGATAATATATACATTTTCGTATTGTGCTTTCGATCGCCAAATACAAAAATCGCCAAGGACGACAGATATCAAATCTATGCTTTGTTTTCAATTAAAATATTGAAAATTTGAATTAAAAATTTATTTTACCAAAATTTGTTATAGCCGCTAGCACTTAGAGACAGTGTAACTTTTAATTAGTTGAAAGAAGAAAATAAATCGGCATTTTAGTTCTAGCGATCGTTCTCTACATATACATATAAACCTTTCCTCTTTATATACTAGTATAGAGCATAGATTAAATAGGTTTCTAATCAACATAATGTAACTCAAATAATTAAATGCTATTTTCATTTCAGTAATGGCTGTATGCGCTATGTATATTGAGCTACTTGTCATAACTGTTAGTTGCTAAAAATAGTCGCCAAATAAATTTAAACTTTCATTTATTCTTTTAAAAAATGCGTAATGAAATGCAGATGATATTTTTTTAATTCACTTTTCATATTATTATTCGCGTGGAAATATATTTTATTAAAAGTCGAAAAATAAATTAACTCGTAAATTTTTTTGGCAACAATTATAAATTAAAATAAATAATTTAATAAAAGTTTAGAAGTTAGAATTTCTAATTTTATTTTATTTTATTCGTTTATTTATTTTTAAATTCTAATTTCGTTTACACGTCTTTAACTCCGTGGTTTACACACATCAGTTTAAACCACCGAGTTTAAACATTAATGCTTAGATCATTATATTATATTATATCATATCATATTACATTATTAGAAAAATAAATACTTTTAAATTTATAATGATGCCAGATTTAACGTGTAAGTTTAACATTTCACAATCTTTATATGAATTTCAATTTAATTCGCGTGCAAATATATTTCTTTTCTTTTCATGTCAAGATATTTTTAAAACAAAATGAACATGTACTAAATGTTTCTTTTATGTTGGCAACAGCTAAATTTTTTAATATTTCATTATTTCCATTTCTATTATGGCTTCTATGGGGATTTTAATTAAAATGCTCAGATTTTAAACTAAAATTTATTTTATCAAAATTAAATATAGCCTATAACAATATGGCATACTGTAGCTTTCGGTCAGTGAAAGAAGTTTTTAAATCGGTTCAGTAGTTTCAGAGATTACCCTCCACAAACAAACAATTTTTTGCGCTTTATATAATGATATAGATACACACTCACACATACCATAGAAAGGGGATGACATGACACCTCCCTGTTTTGAAGTTGGATCTGAGTTGTCTTTTTTATCATAATTTAAATAAATAAATATATATTATGAGAGTAACACATTTCATGAAAACAAGATCCCCGTTCTTCCCATCTCCTACTGTGAAACTGTAAAAAGTTTTCTTTACTAGTACATTGGATTTTTTTTCTGTTGGCACTGATGACACACACAGGGGGAGAAAGGAGGTGGAAGGAACAATACACATCATCAAGTATAGTGCATAACATTTAAAATGTTTATGAAGAGTGTGCTGAGTAATTGCATTTTTGGAAGATTTTTTAGCTGTAAACCTATAACTGTTAAGTTTTTGATTTACTTTTTAGGTAGTTTTAACTAACCAAATGACAACTAAAATAGATTCAAATGGCAGTTCTCATTTAATTCCTGCTCTTGGAGAAAGCTGGGGACATGCTTGTACAGTGAGATTAATTCTGTCTTGGAATGAAGAGAAGCGGCAAGCTCATCTTTTTAAATCCCCTTCTATGCCGGAAGCTAGTGTCTTTTACAAAATTGATGTAAGATATTTTTTCTCTCAACCAATTTTAAAATCTGTAAATTTTAAGCTTATCTTTGTATTTATGTTTACATATGAAGTTTTGTATCATGTATACAAAAACAGCCGTAATCTTAATTTTATTGTGTTATTCTAGTTAAATTTTCAGTTTTTAATTTTAAATTGTTTAATGTTATAGTCTGGAGGAAAGTCTTGTTTGAATTTTAGTGCTTTGCTTTATAATAAAAAGTTTATTATGATTTTCCTAATCCTAACTACTGTAAGTTCATAAAATTGATGTATTTACACAACTAGCCAAAAAGATTCCAAATTAAAAATTCTATTTGTGTGGGTGTTCTTATTTTTCCCTAGAAGCCTAAAAAAATAATGTCAATATGTTAAAGACAAGATTTGAGTAAGTTATTAAACAAAAATAATTATTTATTTTTATTAAAAAAAAAAAAAAAAGTCATTTACGCATTGATTAACACTTTGTATCGTATAACCTTCGATGTTCTTTCTCTACACTACCACACAATGGACAGACAGTACAGAAAAACAGACATATAGACTAAATGAATTCATAATCACTCTTGAAC
Organism: Salticus scenicus; assembly: GCA_963930645.1. Taxonomy (NCBI): domain Eukaryota; kingdom Metazoa; phylum Arthropoda; class Arachnida; order Araneae; family Salticidae; genus Salticus; species Salticus scenicus. Next base: position 4,053,399 of record OZ005656.1, read on the forward strand.
ATTGTTGCAAAGTGTTAAAAATTGTCAACACAAACAGAAATGCAGTTCTTAATTTCCAATTGCTACCCTTAATGTATTGATTATTTTAGTGTAGCCCTGTAAATCTGAAGCTTAGCATGTCATATTCTATACAAAACATTATTTTAGCTTATTAAGTGAATTTGAAATTTGAATAGCATGCATCATTTTTAAGAAAATCTGAAAATATTTACAGATGCTGGAGGCAGGACAGATACACAGTCAGACAGAATAATTTCAATCTTTTTCACACTAAAAAATTGTTAGAAGATGTTAAAAACGCTTAATGTAACTGAATATTTTTGTGCAGCCCTATAAATTCTAATTCTAATCATACTATATTTTATAGAAAGCATTCTTTTGTGCACATGAATAACATATTTCGATTTCATTAAGATTTGTGTCAAAGGTATAAAATATGGTTTAGAGAAATGCCTCTCTAGAACGCAATACTTTGGAATACTTTTGGATACCCCTGTACACAAAGCAATAGTGGTATTTACTCCATTTTCAATAGGGAACATCAGATTGTAAACTTGAATAACATATAGGTCGTTCATTGTAAAAGTGAATTATTTCCTCGTACATGGATTTTGAAATAACAAACTTCTTTCATATTTATGTGTAGGCAGTGCTGTAGTTGGAAAAAAATATTAGTGGGAACTCACTTTTTCAGAGGACAGATGTGACACTATCGTACTTTTGCTATGGCAAAAGTCAATTAAAAATTTTTAATCAAAAGCCGATTTTTATTTATTTATTTACTTTTAATTGGTTTAAAGTCAATTCACGTTAAATTTTCACCATTTTACCCATGAAGTATTCATAAATACAGTATAATCATAAAGGATTATTGCTTATTTCAATTAAAATTAAAATACCTTATTTACTTCCTTTGGAGAAAAGCGAATATATTTCGGCATGCTAACTTCGCAGCCCTCATCAGCGCTAGTACAATGACTTCACATGCCGACACATTCAAAGCAAACATTCATTTCTTCGTTGCTGGTCTGCTTCATTTCACTTTGTTAGGTTTAAGAACTGTTGCTATTCGTCGGGTATTATGCTGTGTTCACGGTCATTAATAGTAGAATTGGTTGTTAGGATTTCTGTGGCTTCACGTTTTAAGGCAATTTGTGGTTGTTATATGGGGCTGTTTTCTGAATATTAATGGTGTTAAGGTTAATAGGATTATTGTTATGGGTGGTAGAAAGCACGGTGGAAGATTTATTGAACTTAAGATCTGAAAGATGTTCTTTTTCCCGGTCTTTTATAGGTCTTTTTGTCATTCCTACATAGCTAGCTTGTGATTTATTCTCAAAGTTAAAGTTGATTTTGTATATTCCAGAGGTATCTTTAAAGGGAACAGTGTTTTTTTCATTCCAGAGGTGTTGATAAACGTTTCTGTTGGGCTTTATTGGAATATTGATATTTAATTTTGCAGCTTCATATTTTATTGTGCTGGGAGCATCACTGCAAAAAGGAATAGCAATAGTGAAATTGGGTTTAGTTTTTTGAGCATCAGTAATTTTATTAAGAGTTTCCAGACTTTTTTATATAATTTTTGTACCAGATTTATACTATAGTTTGAATTATTTGCGATATCTTTTATGTAATTAATTTCATCTTTTAAGAGAGCAGGCCTCGCAGCGCTCCTATATTTCCTATATATTTATGAAACCTCCTATTTTTCCTATTTTTTTTAATTGTCACTCAATATTTTTTAAATTTTAAAGACTACTTCCGAATGTCTGATTGAACGCACAGTTTATGAATTTTAACTCTAAATCTGACCTAGAGCAGGGCTGTCACGAGGGTACATGGTGCTCCTAGGCAAAGAAAAATTTCGGTGCCTTTTATTAATATATTTTATTAACGTATGTATGATCTCATAAAATTCTTGTACAGGATATATTATATTCATGTTAAGAGAAATGAATTTGACCAAATGCTTGACACAGTGACAGAATGAAATCCTCGCCTAATAGGCTACCCACCATTCAGTTTGATATATTTATCTTATTCTAATCTATTAATTTTGTTTATTGGGATCAATTTCGTAGTTTATTTTCATGCTACTATTTCCAGTGCAACAGTCCCAAAAATGCATATTTATATGAAATATCGCCCTGTTTTGCTATGTTGATAAAATCTTAAATTTCGAATAACTTACGAAATTTTCCTGTTAGAATATTTGTAGTCAATCATGTTCTTACAAGTATCATAAATGTTATTTTAAAATTGTCTGATATATTTATGATCCTGAAAATAGACGTTTATGCACAATTTTGCCTTATTCTGTCATTTTAAGTAAATTGTAAATTCCAAATAACTTATGAATTTTTTAAATTGGAAAATTCATACTCTATGGTATTCATGTCAGTATCCTAAATAATATTTCAAAAGTGGTCTGACATCTTTATGATGAAAATATCCCTCAAGATTGACGTTTGTGTAAAATTTTGCCCTATTCTGTTATGATAAGAAATTCGTAAAATTCTAAAAACTTACGAAATTTTTATATTGGAAAATTTATAGTCAATAATATTCATGCCAGTATCCTAAATAATATTTCTAAAGTAGTCTGACATCTTTACAAAGAAAATATCCCTCAAAATGGACATTTATGTGAAATTTTGTCCTATTCTGCCATGTTAAGAAATTCGTAAATATCCAATAATTTGCGAAATTTTCAAATTAACATGTTTATAGTTACTGATGTTCATTCCGGAATCGAAACTGATATTTTTAAACTGGTCTGACAATTTTACAGTAAAAAGTTTCCATTTAATGCACATTTAAGTGAAATTTTGTCCTAATCTCCCATGTTAAGAAAATCGTAAATTTCTAATAACTTACGAAGTTTTTTAATTCGAATGTTGTAAATGAATAGGGTTCTTGCCAGTATCGAAAGTAATATTTTAAAATTGATTCAACTTCTCTGCGACAATTTGTTCTTGAGATATCGTGTCTAACGGACTAACAAACTAATAGACACCCTACAGACAAACACCACACAAATTTTGTCATTTTCGGATTCCTCACACCTAAAAACGTGTAAAAAAGTAAAAAAAAAACTGAGGTCGAAAAATTTCACATTTACCTAAGTTCCCTATACCTATAGTATGATGGGGAACTAAAATCATGCTTCGTGTATAGATTATGAAATAGTTTCCACTGCGAAATATGTTATGTAACTTTATACTTTGGCACAATCAAAGAAAAGATGTAAACAAACATATCAGTTAGTGCTTATGTCATCTTCGGTTTTTTGTACTATTAAAGAAATCTAGTTCTGCTTATAAATTTTTAGCATCACGAATCAGGATTTCAAATATTTATCATCATGAGGTACTACTGCATTCAAAATATTTTGGACAATCTTATATCAGAATAACAGTTAATACATGCACCATATAAAATACTAAGTGTATATGTAACCGAAAAATGAATATCACTGAAAATACATTTCAAGAAATATTTACTGTAATATTATAAAATACTATGATATAAAATAAACCATAAAGAATCTGTGTAGTATAAATTCAAATTATTTTGTGTGTTCCTGCTTAAGTCCTGCTTACGCAAAAGTTTACCAAATTTATTTCTAATGAATATTAATTATATAAAACAAAGAAAAAATTATGAAACATATTGTATATCGATATTAATAAAATGAGATTACTGTACTTCTCTCTATGTGCATATGTCTGTACTGCAATGAGCTTATTATACACCGCACATCATAGATCTACCAAAATTGGCAGTTTTATATTTTAGAGAAATCGCTGTTTCTCATTATACAAGCAACTCCTAGAAGTTGAGCCAGTATAATACTCAAAAGTTTAAGGTGCCTCTTAAAAGGATATTGCATATTTAAAATACTAAGGTTTTCCAAATGTCATTTCCGTTGAACTTATAAAGTCTTTGAGGCTTAGCATTAGGACAGCTGCAGTTAAGCTTTTTTTAATTGGTTGTTTTTTTTATATTACACCAATTTGTGTGCAGCTTTATCGATACTAATCAACGAAAATATCTTTCAAAAATAATGTTTGCAAAATTTCGTTTGACAATTTTAGCTGATACATATGTTTTTTCGGTGTGCTGAAATTGAAAATGAAACTAATTTTTATTTGTCACATATAGATTTTTGGTCAATGCACTACCTACACAATTTTTTTCTTTTCAATAGTTTCTGGTATGTTTCCACGATTAATTATAATTAACATACTATAAAAGTTATTATATAACAATATTGGTAGAAAAATCACTGATGAAATTATGTCAGTAGACACACTGTATTGACAAAAATCTATACATGATAGAGAAAACTGCCATAGTTTCGGTTTCAGCTCACTAAAAAAACATTACGATCAGCCAAAATTATCAAATCTAAATTTTAGATGACCTCTGTTATCCAGATATTATTTAAAACATTAATTACAAATTAATTTATCACCTTGTACTGTTTGCTTTTCTTAATAGCAAAGGAGATAAATGCCGCTCTGAAGCACTAAAATGAAAAGTAGAAAAGAAGTCGCATTTTAAAACATCATCTCCTCCCCAAGAAAAAAGATTTCAGAATCAGAAAAACAGTTCTTTTCTACTCAACAATGTAGTATTAAAAAAAAAAATATTGAGTTTTAATGTTATTTGAGAGTTTTTTTCCAAGGTCCAAAATTTAGGTGTTTCTTACACATAATTTTTTGAACTACCCTTCAACCATGGCTAATTCTAGGATTGATTCACGTAAGGCTTTGTCGGAAAAGTATCAGTTTTTTATAACAACGATACACAATTTTTTTGAAAAATCTGGACTTTTGGTACTGTACAGGGCTGTCACAGAGGGAAATTTAGATACCACAAGGGGTTGAAAAATCTCAAATTTTTTACATGCCCTGTCGGGCATATGAGTCTGAAAAATACATACCTGAATTAAATATTTACGTGTCCATTATTCAAATGAATATTAATGAAAACATTTACGCATCTAGTGAAATGAATTTAACAACAATACATCTATATTGACATTGTATATTTCAGTTTAAATAAAAGTCTTAAACAAGATGCTTTATTTAATTTTTTTTTTTTAAGTTATTTTTGAGTAAATATTTGCATGCCCAGCCGGACATGTAAGGGGAAAAAAGTACATGCTCAATCTGAATTTTTACATGTCCCGGGCATGTCGGACAATATAATTTTCGAGCCCTGGATACCATATTTTTAAATAGAGATATTTTTAAAATAACTATCAACAAATATTCAAACATAAAATAATTATATTAAAGTTTAAAAATTTCCCTTTGAGGAACCGTGATACTGTATACATAATTTTTGTGTGCATGTACATATCTCCTTCCTAAATTAATTCCTATAAAATTCCTATATTTTGAAAAGCCAATTCCTATATTTCCTATAATATTTTTTAAGAATATCACTTCTAGGCCTGAGAGAGCTTGGTTGGAACAGATGAGGATAGCACAGTTTATGTAGGAACAGATGGCTGCCAATTTATACGCGATAGGGGGTCTTGCATTTATTATTAATAATTTCGTTATTGTTTGTGGGTTTTCTATAGACTGTAGTTTAAAAAGTGTTATCCGTGTTTTTAGTTACTATAACATCTAGGAAAGGTGAGGACTTACGTTTCGCTTTCATTTGTAAATTTTAGGTTACAATCAATTTTATTTAAGTTTTCTAGAAGAAAGTCTGGGTTAATATGTTCTGGAATGATTGTAAAAATGCCATCTACGTATCTTGTCCAAAGTTTACACTGGCTGATGGTTTTTAAGGCTTGATCTTCAAATAATCTCATTTTTAATTTGGCTATAAGCCCCGAAATGGGAGATCCCATGGGGACAACTTGTGTTTGTTTATATATTGTGTGATTAAATGCAAAGTAGGATTCGTTAAGCAGTAAGTTATTCGTACAGATAAGGGTTTCGCTAATTTTATTGTCACCATAGAGATCAATGATTGTGGAGTTAATAATTAGAGTAATTTCAGGTATGTTTATTGATGCATATAGATCTTTTATATCATAACTGTTAAGTGTGTCATTATAGTTATATTTAGTATTTCATAATAAACAACTCGGTGGAATTTATAGAATAATTTGAAGGGGAGAGAAGATATTTGTAGATGCCGTTCATATATAATTCTAAGCAGTAGGTCAGGCCTTTGGATTTGTTTACATATAGGTCTGAGCGATGCAGGATTTTTATGGTCTTTGTACTTTCCAAACATGTGTGGGATAACAGGCACATGATTATTATAAAATAGGGGGCTGGTTATTAGGCCAACTACCGGTTTTTATGAGATTTTTTGTTTCTTCTATGAGCTTTTTAAGTGGGGATTGGTTTATTTTTTCGAGACCTTTATCGCATTTAAATTGGCAGCCATCTGTTCCTACATAAACCATGCTATCCTAATCTGTTCCAACCAACCTCTCTTACAAGCTGAAATTAATTACATAAAAGATATCGCAAATAAAGCAAACTATAGTAAAAATCTGGTACAAAAATTGTATAAAAAAAACTCTTAATAAAATTACTGATGCTCAAAAAACTAAACTCAATTTCACTACTGCCATTCCTTTTTGCCACGATGCCGCCAAATTAAATATGTATATTCCAATAAAGCCCAACAAAAACGTTTTTCAACACCTTCAAAATGAAAAAGACACTGTTCCCTTTAACAATACCTCTAGAATATACAAAATCAATTTTAACTTTGAAAATAAATCACAAGCTAGCTATGTAGGAATGATAAAAAGACCCATAAAAGACCGGGAAAAAGAACATCTTTCAGATCTTAAGTTCAATAAATCTTCTACCGCGCTTTCTACCACCCATAACAATAATCCTATTAACCTTAACACCATTAATATTCAGAAAATAGCCCCATATAACAACCACAAATTTGCCTTAAAACATGAAGCCATAGAAATCCTAACAACCAATTCTGCTATTAATGACCATGAATACAGCATAATACCCGACGAATGGCAACAGTTCTTAAACCTTACGAAGTGAAATGAAGTGGACCAGTGACGAAGAAATGAATGTTTGCTTTGAATGTGCTGGCAAGTGAACTCATCGTATTAGTGCTGATGAGGGCTGCGAAGTTAGCATGCCGAAATATATTCGTTTTTTCCAAAGGATGTAAATAAGGTATTTTAATTTGAATTGAAATATTCATAAATATTTTTACTAAAATAATGATAAAATAATGAACTATATAAATTTCTATGAATTCGATTAGAGTATGCAATCCTTACAGTAACAAACCAAATATTTCTGGAAATGTTCCTGCCCAGCTACAGTACTGTGTGTAGGGAAAAAAGGTTAAGTTTCAGTAAGTGTTAACATTTTAAAATTTTAATACAAATCAGAGTTATAAGAATTCATAAATCATAAGAAAAATAATTTGAAGTAACTTAGAAACTTCATTTTTATAATGAATATTTAGAAGTTTCAGTTTTCTAAAGAAAAAAAAAAACAAGTAATGCCATTTATAAGATTTTAATGCTATTATTAGAGTTTCTTTACTTTTAAAATGAAAGATGTAACTAAATATGATACAATTAAACAGAAATACACATATGTTACACTACTTTTACAACGAACCGTCCATATATGAGTTTCAAGAATTTCCTTGAATATTTATAGGAGTTAGAGCATGGACAGACAGACTGAAACATTAACACCTTTCAACAAGGTTGAAAAGTGTTAAAAATAGCATATGTAAAAATTTACATTTTGGTATCCTTGAATAAAATTAAATAAACAATGTAGAGTGTTTACTTAAGTTCTTCTGAGCAAAAAATGTAATAAATGAGTGCAATTTAACCTAAAAGTGTTTAATATGTCATTAAACCACCTCTGACTTTGATTACAGCAGCCACTCTTTTAGACAGAATTAACAAGTTTTCACAACACTTGTTTCCTATTTCATTATGCCAAACTTTAATCATGGTTTCCTGAAGCTCTTGCTTTGGAATGATTGTAGAATATTTTTCTGCCAATTATACTCCATAAATTCTCAATAGGATTTAAATCACCATGTTTAAAAAAAAAAAGTGTTAAAATTTTCAAACTTTCAGTACTTTTTGCCAGTAGTGTAGTACTTCAATTGATTTGTAAATATGTTGGTTTCTAATGCTGCATGATTGTATGCATTTATTTTCCTTTTGAGACGAAGATTTTTTATTATTATTATTATTTTTTTCCCTCTTCAAATTTGTGTAGAAACCCTGAGTTATATTAATTTACTTAATACAGTCGAACCTCGTTAACGTGAATACTGTTAACATGAATTACTTTTAACATGAACTGTGTTCACAATCTCCATCATAATGAAGATTAATTTAGTTATATGAAGATTAGTTAAAAATACCACTTTTAAACATGTAAATATTTTTATTAAAAACTATACTTTCATTAAAAACATTACAAAAATTTTACAAATATATTTAGTCTAAGCTTTTCGCCCAGCTTATCTCGGCATCATTAGGACATATTAAAAACAGAAGTTTGACAAATGCAGCATGAGACATTCATTATATAATAAAAGTACAGTTACAGTTAATTTTGATTAGCCCTTAAGTTACAAAAGAATGTTTTATTAGTTGAAACTTTTTAGTCATCATAGAGCAACATGCTGTATGGAAAAAACTTGCATATAGTTGAGGTTTCCCAGGGATACCATGTAGAATCATAGTTACTGAGGAACTTGCATGGAACTTCATCGGGAAGGACAAGGAGAGGCGTAGTCAAAAATTGCATGTAGTTGAGATTTCAAAGGGGTGCCATGGAGAAACTGAAGAATTTGTATGGAACTTCATCGGGAAGGACCTGGAGTGGCATAGTAGCAATAGGATACATAACGGAAAGAACACTACGCACATTTGAAATCTCAACTACATGCAAGTTTTTTACTACGCCTCTACTTGTCCTTCCCAACGAAGTTTCATGCAAGTTCCTCAGTAACTATGATTCTACATGGTATCCCAAGGAAACCTAAGCTGTATGCAAGTTTTTTCCATACAGCATGTTGCTCTATGATGACCCTAAAAAGTTTCAACTAATAAAAGATTCTTTTGTAACTTACGGACTAATCGAAATTAACTGTAACTGTACTGTGACTTTTTATTATATAATGAATGGCCTGATAATGCCCAGATAAGCTGGGCGGAAAGCTTATACTAAATATATTTGTAAAATTTTTATGTTTTTAATGAAAGTATAGTTTTTAATAAAAATATTTACGTGTTTAAAAGTGGTATTTTTAACTAATTTATACAATGACACGTGGTTTTAAATATCTCTTTATGAGATGTGATTTCCTATATATGAAGATTAGTTACTGATAGCATGAACTACTGATAACATTAACAAATTTTTTATTCCCCTTCAGATTATGTTAACGGCGTTCGACTGTATTATGCTTTAAATAACGTTACACTATTTATTTTACAAATTTAGGTTTTTCATAATTAAAAAAGTGATCTAATTGAAATTAATGTAAACCTTTTTTTAAAATTCTGCTTTTAAATTGATACCATTTTAATCATTTAAAATAATACCGTTATAAATAATGATGTTATGGTATTCGTTTAAAATTTTGTTTCATTTTTCAAAGAGATTTATTTGTGGAAATCTCTTTAGTGTACAATTAAAATAAGTAAAATACTTTTTAGATAAATTGGAGTATAAGGTTGATTTTTATACCAACTATGTGAAAAATGCCAGAGCTTAATCATGGCACAACTCTAAATAGATCTCAAAATTTCTATTTAGAAATTTTTTATTCATTAATTCATCAACCATGAAAATTCATTTTAATGATTGTAATACTTTGACATTAATGTAATTATTTCCCCCTTCCCCCCCCCCTTTTGTAATTTCAATCTAAAAATCATTAATCCATTAAAATACATACATTTCAAGGTTATCTAGATGATAATTCTGTAGAAGAAAAAAAATCCTGACAAATGCTGGTGTTATTTCAGCTACGCTATGTATATTGATGAGACTTTGATATTTAAGTTTTTTACTCAATTGACGGAGGGGGGGGGGGGAGAATAAGAATTCTTACATATTCTCTGGAGAAAATTAAATATAGTTTGAATTATTTTTACTTTTTAGAAATATGGGGAAACCTTGTCAAAAGTGGAGGTTGCCATACCAACAACGAGGCTGCATCGTTGGTATGCAAGAGGGTAGGTAGATCTTCGTATCGAGAAATCACAGCCCGCACGTAGTGTAATGCCACAACAGTGATGTGTGTGTGTGTGGAAGAAATGAACAGAGGAGAATTAAACAAGCCGAAAACCTGGCAGTGGGGCACTGTAGCATGAACTGTATGCAAGTGTTCCTCTACGCAGGATTCCCTTCTCGCTGAATCACAGACGCCTCCGACTTCAATGGGCTCAGCAACACAGCACGTGGCGTGCCCAGTGGCAACAAATAGTTTTCTGCAATGAATCTCGCTACAATCTGGAGTACAATGATGGAAGAGTATGTGTCAAATGTTACAAGGGGAAATGTCTGCTCCCACATTGTGTTATCCAGCGTCACACTGCACAAACACCTAGCATCATAGTGTGGGGAGCTATTGGGTATAATTGTTGATCCCATCTAGTGCCCATTGCGGGCAACCTCAACAGTGATCGCTACATAAGGAAAATTTTTGAGCCAGAGGTCCTCCTCATTCTTCGGCACATTCTGGGTGCTGTATTTCAGCAGGATAATGCCCGTGCTTATGTTTCTCAGACTGCACAAACCTTCTTTAGTGCACAACAGGATTTGCTTCTTCCATGGCCTGCTTATTTCCCGGATGTGTCACCCATTGAGCATGTCTGGGATTTCATTGGTAGGCGCCTTACTCGTACAACTAGTGAGGTGCACAATAAGATTGAACTTTGGCATCAAGTCAAAGCTATCTGGAATGCCATTCCCGAGGATTACATTCAAAACCTGTATGATTCAATGCCACGAAGTATACGGGCTCTCATCACTCAGCATCGTGGACACACAAAGTACTGATTTCGGATGTTTTTTTTGTCTTGTACATTTGATTGTTTATTTGTACCACTATCAGTAATATGTGGAATAAATTTTATTAATTTCTGAAAATTCTTTCATCGTGTTGCAATTTTCACAAACATGAGTGTAGTTATGTTAAAAAATAAAATTTAAGAAGTTAATTCTTAAGGGCACTGTCCCGAAAGAGTTTAGAAATGACACGCTAGTATAAAACCTATGTAAAATGTTTAGAGAGATTTTTCATTCGCATTTTAATATTTTTGAATTTTGTTTTTTGCACATGATATTTGAGATCAAATCACAAGCCGCCTTTTTATTAAATTTTCGATTTCTCTTATTGTTTGATTGTGATTTTAACAGCAATTTTGGAACTTTGGAAAACTAGGGTATTGTTCTATTTACAACTTTATAATAATAAACCCGTGAAATATCCTTAAAAATTAAATTTTAATCGGTAGACCTTAAAGTTCGAAGTTTTCAAATACTTTTTTTCCATAATTTTTACTAATTTCGTAAATCAAAAATACTTCTAGAGATATTGCGAATTTTTGTGAAAATACTGAAAAATTCTTAAAATCTCCGCCTCCCATCGGTTCCTCCTTATCTGCGTGATTGATTAGACAGTCCCCACTCCAGTAACAAAGCAGGTGGTTGTAGTGTGAGAGGGGGTTTTTAACAGAAAGGAAAGGAAAGCAAAGATTGTTATTTCCTCACAAGTGCACTTTTAGAGTCAAAACATTTCGTTCCTAAATTTCTTCATTTGAGTAGTAGTTTTTAATTTAAGTTACATAATTTTTAACAATATTAATATAATTCCTCCCCTTGCCTTTTCGGACTAAGAAACATACAATTTAGGATTTTACTATTAAAGGTTAAACAAAAGAAAAAAAAAAAAAAAAAAACTGTATATTTATGAAAATATAGACTTTTTTTTTTTTTTTTTTTTAAATTAATTAATTAATTTTTTATTTTATTTATTTATTTATTGCGGGAGGTTGAAAAGAACAATCGCAGGCTAAAAAGAAAAGCTAACCGAAAAATATTAAATTTTATATACTGGAAATTTAAAAAGAGGAAAAGTAAAAGTATTGGTATTGGTATCGTTATTAGAATGAAGGCGATTGACTGCACTAGGGTCCTAGGCCTGAGGGGAGGGGCCCTCTGTGTGCAATGGGGGGGGGGACTTTCTAAGGGCTTACCTCGCATTTATTCGTCTTTCGGAAAAAACCACGGAAAACACAGAACTGATAACTTTGGTTATCTTTTAGTCCTCGCATCTAATGAAAAACATTCCTTAATTTATCTTTATATGGGTATACTTAAATATCTTATAACTTAAAATATCTTTTACTTACTTATTTTCAAATTTAATTTATCCTTTTAAATCCTTTACTTACTCCATGCTATTTCGCGGCAAACATCGCAGTTTGTTTACTTTTTAGCTGTTGCCATTCTCTGCACTGTTAAAATAACTTTTTCTCCTTGTTGCCATCGTATCTTAATTCATTAAATTAATTATGAAATGTTTCAACTTTGGCCATAAGGTGGCGTCATCGTTTTCTTTAAGTTTTGGTTTTGACCACACGGTGGCGTTATTATCGATGTTTTTCTGATCGTTTTATGCAAATATTGTATTCTTTAATCATATAAAAGTTCGATTCGATCGTAGTACGGGGCAGTAGCAGCAGTGCAGCAACAAGATGCATTAGTGTGTTTTCCAGTGAGCTGGTCTCCGGTTTAGCTAAGATGTTTGCTGGTTTGGAGTTAAAAGTTTTATTTAATTAAAAGTTTAAGCATGTGAATTTTTTTATACAAAGCTAAGTTTTAATATGTTAAAAGTTTATGCTGGTTTACCATGAAGTTAAAAATAATTAATAATTAAATTCTGAATGAAGTTAAAGTTTTTTTTGGAACTCTTGTCCTTGTTCCTTATCGTTTTTTTAAAAGATGATAAATTTCTTCTGTTATAAACTTTAAAGACTTTTCGTTGTTATATCCTAGTGGTCAACAAGGCGACCCTAGGGATGTTAATATCTTCATAATTATTTCCCCGATGGTCAACTTGGCGACCATCTATTCTACAATTTTTCGTTTGCTTTAAATTATATCTTCTTTTGTTCGATCATTATCTACAGTGATAGTGTTTTCCTTGGAGTAACGTTTATTTGCTTAGTGGTCAACCGGGCGACCCTAAGGGATGTTAATTTCGTTCCTTGATTATTCCCCCGATGGTCAACTTGGCGACCATCTATCTGCAATCGTCGTTTGCTCTAAGTTGCATTATCTTTTTGATATCATCTTACGTTTATCAATGGTCAACTTGGCGACCTTGATTTGTGTTAAATAGTTTTGTGTTTAAAAGGGGACTGTGGGACAAGATGTTTTCTTTCTTCAGAAATGTTGTGTAAAGAACTGAATGCCTTTGTATTTTCTTCAAGCTAATGTTTTACAAGGTAATTATCCAGCTTATATTGTTACCTTATGTTAATGCTTTATGTTAATTGTTTTTTTTGATTAAAAGTTTGTTATATATATTTACATATGTTTTTTTGATATAAATAAATTCGTTAAGTTTTTAAATTTTCCTTGTTTTTACTGAGATCAAATTTTCTAGTCACTAGTCATTTTACACTTTCAAAACTTAAAGTTCAAACGTTTCTATTGTGCAAAAACTTTGCTTAATATTAAAATTTAATAGACAGACCACTTCTAATGGTTTTCAACAAGAACGGCTAGGCTGACGAGTGCACCTGGGATCGAACCCGGCACTTCACGTCTACCAGCTTCGAGGACAGAATCTCTCAGCCGCTGGTAGGCCGAAAAAAGGAAGGAGATTCTTTATTTAGATGAGTATTTTTTTATTATATGTTCTTTCCAGGAAGTAAAGGAATAGCCAAAAGACGAAAAAATAAAAGTAAAAAATTCCCACTTTGACTCCCGGACATTCAATTTGACATTTCACTGGAAAAGTAAAGTTTGAAAAATTCTTTTTAAATTCAAGGGAAGATGCCATATTGGTGGAGGGTAGACGGGCAGGGAAATACAAAATACATTTTATAGCGATTATTCGTTACCTTGCCTTTTCAGACTAAGGTACACAATTTAGAATTTTACTATTGGGGGATTAAAAAAAAAAAAAAAAAAAAGCTGTATATTTTCGGATATTCGTATGAAAAGAATAATAGTAGGCTAAAAAAAGTAACAAAAAAATATTAAATTTTAAATGCTTGAAATTTAAAAAGATTAAAAGAAAAAAAAAAAAAAAAGAAGAAGAAGAACAAAGGTGCTTTGTCTTTTTACTTTCTTCTGTACTCAATAGAAGAAAGTTTTGGATTTGTAAAAATTTTCTATTTTCTTTTGATAGATTTACACGTTTTGAAAGATCCAGAACGCAATTTATCTATTTTTAGGAAACGTCTGTCTGTGTGTGTGAGATAAAAATTTCATTCCAATTATGTCCCAGGAACTACTGCTCAGATTTACCAATAAATTTATATGTAGTTCAATCTTGACATAAACTGAAGCCTATCAATTTTTTGTGCTAATCGCTCAACAGGTGGCACTTTTACACAGCAATTTTCACAATATCAGGGGATGCTATATCTCATGAACTACTGCGTAAAATTTGATATAAGTGCATATGTCGATGCACTTTGACATGAGTTAATGCTTATTACATTTGGTGTCAATAGTTCAACAGGTGGGGCTACTATAAAGCTATTTCTGATATTTTAGGGAAAGCTTTATCTCAGGAACTAATGCACAGATTTACATATAAATGTATATGTAGATTCACCTTAACCTAACTTAATGTCTATCAACTTTTGATGCCAGTCCCTCAATAGGTGACACTGTTATACTACGATTTCCGCAGTTTACAGAAGGCTCTATCTCTGGTTCTGTTGCGTATAGTCGAACTAAATTTGATATGTAAAAAGGCAGAGATTTAAAATGCTGAGTCAATTTGGGTGCATATCGGCCGACAGGAGGCGCTGCTTTATTGAAAATGTTCCCGAGAACAGGATGTACGCTATCTGCACGGTAAAAATTTACTCACGTTGGCCATTTCGTGTAATACGTCTCTAAGATGAAAAAAAGTCAGCATTCAAAATGTAAATAATAATAATAATAAATAATTTGTATTGCATAAATTTCTATAGGAAAATACAGAAGAAAGTTTTTTTGCTAGCCACAACATACTAGTTTTAAATGAGTGTTTTTCATTATCTGTCACTTTTCAGGACATAAAGGAGAAAATAAAAATAAAATTTCCAGCTTCGACTCACGAACACCCAATTTTGACATCTCACTGAAAGAGTAAAGTTTAAATAATTCTTTATAAACTGAAAGAAGAAGGCCATATACTGACGGAGGGGAGGGAGGGGGGGGGAGTGTGCTAGAGAAATAGAAAATACAATTTATAACTTCAACCTCTTCTCCACCTAGATAACTGTGTCTCATATACTACAAGTAAAACCGCTTATGTATATTTTAAAAACATCCAACAAAAATAAACTTTCAGTTGGGGGTCAACACTGATGACGTATCAAAAGAAAAGAATCTTTTTTTATTTTTTTTCTTCAGAGCGTGCTACCAAGGTTGAAGAAAACATGAGACAGAGAGGAATTTCATTTGGGTAACATGTCTTTTTTATTTCCGGATGAATATTTCATTTCTTTCAAAACGTGTTGCGTTTGTTATTTAATTAGAATACTAGTAAGAAAATTTTATTTACATTTTGTTTAATAATAATGAAAAAAAAAAAAAAAAGTTATAAAATGGTACAAAAACAAATGTTAACAAATATATATATATATATATATATATATATATATATATTTTTTTTTTAAATGATTGCAGTGAGAAATTTAGAACAACTGGGGCAGCATCATTTCAAGCGCGGCGAGATCTATATATATCTTTTATATATTTTACAATTTTTACAGAAATCGGTAAAGAACAAAATACTTCAAGTTTAATTGTTCAAATATAGCGCGAAATAGTTCAGAATAATTTTTCTCTGTGTGATTATATATATATATATATATATATATATATAATAAGACAAATGATACTCGTATTCATACAGCAGAGAGCTAAAAAAATAACAGCTGTAGATAAATAAAATAAGACTAATATCTATTAGTATGTATATATAGGGGGATTTTGAGAGGTACTCTTCCTTTCCATAAATGACCGGACACTTTTGATTTCAGGTGTTTTTTTTAATATCTCAAAAAGTTCTAGATAAACCATCTTGAAATTTCAGGAATGTGATGAACATGCTATACTCCACATATTTTAGTTAAAGTTTTTGCCGAAAGTGAAAGGAGGACCAGTAAAAAATTAAAGAAAAGTGAAACTGTTTGGGATCACCCTGTAAAAAGTAATGCTTGAAACCTGTGAAAACAAAATCTGGTGTGAAACAACTACATGACTTCCCTTACCCACTATTACACGTATTATTTGGACATTTTTGAGATAATGTGATCAGAAGACATAGAATTGAGCTAATGAAATAGACAACAAAAAATTTTCCAGTAAGAGAAAGTTGATACACGTTTGCCGTAAACGCGTGAAAACGTAACGACATAAAATAGAGTTTACATACCAAAGGGGGGGGGGGGGTAATAATAATAATAATAGCTTTTTTTTTTTTTTTTTTTTTTTTTTTTTTTTATGATACACCAATTTTCGAGATCTAAAGCAGATCTACCTGATCAGGATGACTATTAATTTTCCTGTAATGACCACGTAAAGCACGAGAAAGGATATCTAAAATGGGTTTATGCAACAATTTTAAAGAAAGTCGTTAGAGCCGTTGTTGAGATTCAGATTTACGTCCCCACTTCCGGTTTCGCAAATCTCCCTTCCGGTTTTCCAATTTTCTTCAAAATTTGGAAAATTCATCTGTACACTAGTTCTGCTTTATTTCTGAAGTTTCGTAGCTTCATCTTTATTAGTGTTGGAGATATGACAGTCAGAAGATTCCCTCCCCCCCTCCCCCCCCCACACACACACTGACCAGTTGCCAAAAAGCACTTTTTTTAGACTCAGGAGACCTCAAAGCATGTAAATCAGGTGAAATCTCGATATCGAATTTTCGTACCGAATACAGTACTTCCATTACCTACGGTAAACGAGTAATGGAAGTAAAAAAAGTTTTTTTTTTTTTTCCCGTTATATCTCCATGAATATATGTGGTAGCCTCATAAAAATTTATACAGATAATGAGAAAAATGTTCTTAATCACATGCTTCAGCCAAAACGCATTTAAAGCATTATTTTTTAAAGTGTGGTTGAAAATATTTTGTCTGTTGTTTAATTTTTTACTTGTCCCCTTTTCCTCTTCAGGACGCAACTTTTACTGATATACATGAGATATAACATGTTTTCTACACTGCTAAAGTTTCAAGAAGACTAATAAAGAATTTTTTTTAGATTTTTGACAAAACGCCTGAATTCGAAAGTGTCCAAATACTTATTGGTAGATAGTGTATGTTTGCAAAGGTACCAATCGTATTCATATACTTCAGTTTTCTTTTGAAAAGTACTGCTTTCATTTTCCAGTGGTGTAATTGCTTATGGTGTAATTGCTGTGTAATTTTCTACAGTTTTTCTTTTTAGACACGATTTCTAATCAATCAATTCCTGTCCCCTCTTCCTCCTCATTTTACATGTTTATTTTATATTGAACTTCATAAATATGTTATTTAATTATTTTATGTATTTGTTTATTACAGAGACTAGTCAAAAGTTTGAACATATGACTTTCTGTTTTTGAAAAACATTTGAAACCGTTACGGAATTTGAGTGTTAGATAAAAACATTTGTACATAAATACAGAAAATCTTTGTTCTAAAATTATGTACTTTCAACAATAATGTTTAGAGATGGAAATTTGATCTTCAAATTAAATACATAGCATGTGTAAAACCCATTATGAAATTTCAAGTCTGGAAAATACCTAAACTCTTGCTCATTCATCTACCGACAATTTGCTTAATTTTTACTCTATTCAAATGAGATTTTGACAAAACGTGCTCAATATGTCTAGCTGTCAACCTGTGCAAAAAAAAGTTTTCTATTTTTCGCACATGCGTAATATAATATTTACTAAAATTGCTCATATCTCAACGAATATTACAACTGTTAATTTTATGTTTTAGAATTTGTAATGTTTTGTCAGTTTTCTGCAAGGTTTGTAAAATTTTATGGGAATTTGTTCTAGTTACACGCAAAAAATTGTCAAAAAAAATAGTAATAAAAAAAAAAAAAAAAAAAAAAAAAAAAAAAACCTATATCTGCCTGAATAATTGTGCAATTCACGCTCCAAAACATCCGAATATTGTTACGTTACATGTGCAATTGTGCAATGTATTAAAGTTACAAGTCATTTGTAGCTTTTTATGATGCAGAGTGATCCAAAGTATGTTCGCTTTTCTATAATTTGTGGTTGGTCCCCTAATTGCACCTTGGACTGAATCGAGAAAAAATGCGTTTTTAAATCTTCTTTGCATGTGTGAAATAATTCCAAGCCATTTTGTCTCTTTTTTTTTTTTTTTTTTTTTGAAAAAATGTCCCCCCCTCCCCCTCAAAAAAAAAAAAAAAAAAAAATATATATATATATATATATATATATATATCTAATAATCTGATTACCTTGTGTATATTAAAAAAATATATAAATAATAAATATATATATTGTATAAAAATATATATCTAATAATCTGATTATCTTGTGTATATTAAAAAATTATATAAATATATATATTGAATATTCTTTTGAATTAGGCCTATGTTGCGTATTGTATATTTCCTAAAATACTGAAAAATATTTCTATACAGCATAGTTTGGGCAAAATGGGTGAGTATTTGTATAATGCATGTAATATACTTTTTTTTTTTTTCAAGTATATTGACCATCTTTTCCAATGTCATTATCAGAAATAATATTTTTAATACAGTTCTAGTTCTGTACACTGACTCATTCGTGAGATAATCTTTAGAAAGCGAAAATTTGCCCTATGCTGTCATGTTAATATATATATTTTTTTCTACCTTGTTTTGGATGCTGTGAATGTTTCGGACCTTGGCACAAAGAGATATTTAGCTGTTGCTATCTTTGCGACAGAAAAAATTCACTTTGAATGTTTCGTATTCTAACAGGCCCTTGAAAAAGTTAGAATACAAATATGCTGTTATCTAAGTCCAATTTGTTTTATTTCATTTTGCTTTAATTTTATTTCATTTTTCATTTGGGTAGACTTTGATATTGATGGTATTAACTGTTTGAATTACTAATAAAATTTAATAAATTTTATATTACTACTGAATGCTACGGTTATATATATATATAATAAAGATGATCTATTAAGCATAGTAGAAGCCAAGCAACAGATAGAAGATCACTGAAACACCAATGACCAATAAGATAAAAAAAATAAATAAAAATAAATAAAAAATAAATAAAAAAAATCATCAGTGGATGAAATACACTAATGTAAAGAAACCAGATCTATTAATTAGCAGCCTGCAAAACAAACGAATCAATAAAGTAAAACAACAAATCTTAACTTAAAACCATAAACTTATCAAAATTAATGAAAAAACAACCTAAGAAACACAAGATAGAAAGAAGGAGGCAGGCGGCAAGCCTTGTGACTTGCCTTTGGGGTTACACTAGTTTTATGCCGGCAACACTCCCCCAGCCTGCCACAACCAGAACAGGAACCATATGGATATAAAAATGCAAATTTCAAAGCAGATGAACAACAATGAAACCACGAAGCCACAATGAAATTCACCGATTGATCACATTGTGTTTAACAGTATAATTAGAACATTAAATATAGTTGACAACTCAAAAAGGAAAAAACTGAAATTTTAATGGAAAATGAAAGTTTGCATAGTAATACAAAGCAAATGCAACAAGCCTTCTACTTTTTTTTTTTTTTTTTTTTTTTAAATTTAATTTCACATACCCACCCAACCATCCAGCCTTACAACACCACCCCACCTCCGTAATCAAACATCTGCCCACCCAACCGCCACCTTTTTTATTGTCTTTTATTATTTTATAATTTTTTTGTTGATATACACAAGAGTGTACACAGCTTTTTTTTTTTTTTTTTTTTTTTGTACTGACAGAGACATGGTTAAGGATATAAAATAGAAAATACAAAGTTTTTAGGAAAACCCATTTGAGCAGTGGCTGTGATCAGTTTATTAATATTCTTGTTTTTAAACTTTGCAGAGCATAAATTATTAATTCGAAATAAATGGTTAATGATGATGTTTCTAAATACCGAAAGATGCAGACATGAATTAAAATGTGTAAATAAGTTTACATTAAAACAAAAATCTTGCCGTTTGTCATAGATATCTGTGTAAAGTTTATTACCATCGATGATTATTTTGAGATCTAAAAAGTTAATAGATTGATTAGTCAGAGTATTTTGAGTTAGCTTTAAATTAGGTGGATAATTGAAGGAAAAGCCATTTTGTGAGTTCTTGTTGAGATAAAATACAATAATATCATCGATGTAACGATAAAATCGAACATCATCATTGCAAATTTGCTCTTCATAATAATAAAGATAGAGATCTGCCAAAATACTGGAGCTACAACCTCCTTGTGGAATGCCTAATTGTTGCAAATAGATATCGTTGTTGTGGAAGATATAATTATTATGGATAACAAAGTTAAGAAGTGTTTTAAATTTTTCTTCTTTAAAATTGTAAGGAAGATTAATTTGAGCTTTATATTCTAGAAAAAGACTGTAAATGATATTACTAAGATCTGATAACTCAATATTATTGAAAAGATCTTGAAAGTCAAAAGTCATAATATTGTCTATTGAATCGAGCGATTTGATGTATTGAATTAATTGAAAGCTATTTTTAAGACAGTGTAAATTATCAACTTTGCAAGTACATTTGTAAATTTGTTTTAGAATATCCAGTAGAGCTTTATTAGCATTGTTGTTATAAGTGTTACACCCAACAGTGACAGTGCGAAATTTAATTGGAGATTTTTGAAACTTAGGTATGAGAACTATATAAGGATAATTAAAGTTATTGAAGGGAAGTTGAAGTAGTTTATAGTAATTATGTATTTTTCGGTTATTAATAATAAGGTTATTATTAGTTAAACTGAAGATGTTACTATTATTGATTGAAGAGTTTAAAATAGAGAGATAGTAGGATTTACAAATAATGGCATAATTATTAGGTGATTTGTCAACATAAGTGATCACAAAGTCATCCTGTAGTGATTTGATTGAGTTAAGAAGTACAGATTTTTTAAATAACACCAGATTTGAAGAATTGATAAATAATGCATTTTTGATTTTTTGTAACACTAAAATTTTCCATTGAGTGAAGTAGGCAATAGGTTTATTATGAGTAATAGATATTTTATAAATAAATAAATCTAGGTCATAAGAAAACTGTTGTAAGATTTGTGGAATGCTAGTTTTAACTAGAAGTCTAAATTTGGTGCCAAATTTCATGAATTTTTTTAATTGATAATTGTCAATAATATTGAGATTACCTGTGATAATGTGTCCATGGTCTCTGTCAATAAATTTTGAGAAAGAAGGATCATTGCATTTACAGGTTACAGTGTTAGTAAAAGAGGTAGACTTAGATACAGAATTATAATTGAATATCTTTCTTCCAAGAGGAAGAGGATATTTGAAGGTACGAGATAGATTTAAATCTTTAATCGGAAACATACATTCTTTGTCATTAATGATAGACGTAATGTTAATACTGTTCAATATTTGATTTGTAAAATTCACAATTAATTGAGTATTTGTTTTAAATTTGTTGGGCTTTTTATCAATTTTTAAATTAAATTGTTTGATTTTGTACATTATAATATCATAAAAAATGTCTGAAAAATGTTTATTATAGGATTGGCTTTGAAAGACATTCAGAAAGTTTACTAAGTATTTCTTTTTAATTGCAAAAATAAATTTTCGAATAATGAACCAGTTATAGTTAGATAAGTAATTAGTCTGTAGATCTGAAATGAGTTTAATAATGGCACTTTTAGAAAAGATTAAATCTGTTTTTTTACTACCTCGTTTAGTTCTAGAAGATATATATCATTTAACTTGTGAAATTTTATAGTAAAAATTTAAAAATCCATATAGTTCGTGCCATTATAATAAATAACATTTTAGAATTCATCTGACTTATTTGCGCTTGCTCGTTTTTTATACAATATTTATAAAACAAGATGTAGATCTATGCCCCTATGTTAAAAAAAAAAAAAAAAAAAAAATTAAATATCAAATATCAAATAATTCCCGAAATTTCGAGAAAGAATTTTAAAACTCAATAGAATTTATGCCAGTTTCCCAAAAAATATTTTAAAACTGGTCCGACGACTTTATAATGACTAAACGACTTTATAATTTATAAACGACTTTATAATGACTTTATAATATAATATATAACGACTTTATTTAGAGCATCCGCGCGTTATGCGGAAGGCCCGGGTTCGATTCCCGGCTCTGGTATTTTTCACATAGTTGGTAAAAAATCAGCCTTATACTCCATTCTATCTAAAATTAATTTCCAGGTTGATGAATTAAATTTCTGAATTGAAATTTCGTGGCCGTTTGGAGTTATGCCATGTTTAAATTTGTCACTTGATATTGCTGCTTTAATGCAGACTCGGTGACCTTGCCAACGTAAATTATGTGAGAAGTGCCGAGCTGGTTATCAGCCAGGGTAGCTCAGTGGTTAGAGCATCCGCGCGTTATGCGGAAGGCCCGGGTTCGATTCCTGGCTCTGGTATTTTTCACATAGTTGGTAAAAAATCAGCCTTATACTCCATTCTATCTAAAATTAATTTATAATGATTCCTTCTTCAGAATATATTAGTTTACTAACTAACGTACAGCCAGACACATTTATGGTTCAACCATTCGTTTTAAAGGTATTGGCGAGCTCTTTTGAAAGATACCCATCATGAAAATTTACTCCCATCAAGGGGGGGAGGCGAGGCTCGTGCACATAGAAAACTTTTTTCCCAGTTGACTATCTCTATTATAAATGATTCTTGTAAATTTCATAATGTTTATTAAAAAATAATTTCCTTATGCACATTTATACAAAATTTTGTCCTATACCACAATGTTAAAAATTTAGAAAAAGCGGGATGGCAACGCAACCTGTAAGACAATTTTTACCAAAAGTTGATAGGCACTAATTTATATCAAGGTGCAACTACATACCAATTTGTATGAAATTCTTTGCAGCAGTTCCTGAGATAGAGTTGCCACAAAATTTTCTCTCACACACACACGCAGACAGACAGATAGACATTTTCTAAAAATGGTCCAATCGTGTTCTACATCTCTCAAAACATGTAAATCCATCAAAAACCAGAGGTCGAAAATTTTTACGAATCCGATACCCTCTTCTATTGAATATAGAAGAAAGTAATAAATAAATTTCAAATAACTCACGAAGTTTTCAAAGTAGAATTTTGAAATAACTATACGGTCAATGCCATTATGATAAATAATATTTTAAATGCAATCCTACATTCTACTATTACATTCTTATACACTGCTTCATTCTTGAGATAATCTTTACAAAGGAAAATTTTGCCCTATGCTGTCATGTTAAAAAATATTACATTTCATTTAACTCATGCAATTTTAAAGTAGAATTTTCAAATTTCATATAGTTCATACAAGTATCATAAATAATATTTTAGAATTTATCCGACTTCTTTACGCTTATTCATTCTTGATACAAGCTTTACAAAGCAAAATGTTGAGCCTACACCATTAGGTTAAAAAAAAATTTTAATTTCGAATAACTACAAAAATTTTCAAAATACAATTTTAAATTTAATAGGGTTAGTATACCAGGATTCTAAAAAATATTTTAAAACTGGTCCGATAAGTTTAGCATAGGAGCCCCTTGGCAGCTTTTAAACTGTTGTTGTCATTTTGGCGATGAATTAAATTGTTATCGCAATTGCGTAAGTAAAGATCTTGGCTAGAAACATCGGAGCTACGACGGTGCCAAATTTCAAAATTCGTCAGGAGTTCTAAACTGAATCAATTTTTTTAGCCCGATTTTTCTCAAATTTAATTATTTAAAAGAAAATGTGTGTATATTCAGTTTTTATTCGATATAAAAAAGAAATATATTTGAATATATATAAAGGTTAATTTTTAAGTCTTTTATGTTTTTCGTCAAGTGTTACTTGTTTTTTATTTTACTCTTTAATTATGAGCAGGACAAAAAAAAAAAAAAAAAAAAAAGAAAAGAAAAGAAAAAGAAAAAGGCGCGCGCGCTTGCTTAGATACTTTCATTTTTCTTTTCAAAAATCACCAATTTTAAAATTTAAACGTAGGGATTTAACAGAGAGTAATATTTGCCGGATATATCTGAAACACTGATGTCAGGTGGATACCGATATGCGGCATTCGGCAAAATCGCTATTCGTTTCGTCCTTATTTTTAAATGATTAAATTGAACAATTTCCAAATATATATATAATTTTTTAAATCCCTCCTTGTAGATATTAACTTTTTTAATTTTTATGGAGTAGTTTTGAAGTTATGCAAATTACAGATCATGAATAATAAAATCATTCTGTGCATAGTCTTTATACTTTTAATAATTTTTTAATAGTTAAACTTATGTTACAAAATTTCTTTATTTTTAGAAATTTTCATTTTCATTTTCATTTTTTTTTTCTTTAACTAAGTTTAATCTTTTTCCATTTATTTTAATTTATTAGAAATTGACATCACTATTTTAGAAACTTTATTTGCAGTAATTTAAAAAATGTTAATTATAAATATTTTAAATAGAATTTCTCAGCTAACTAATCATAATAAATGCATGCAAGTTTGCTTTTATTTTTTTCAATTTATAACAATAACAATAATAATAATAATAATAATAATAATAATAAATGTATCATTCTATACTGAGGCTGTCCAGTTTCTTTAGTACAATATTTCTGATATTCATTTTAATTATTTAAAAATAATAATAATTGCACGTTCGTTTTTTATTTATTTTTATTTTATTTTTTGACACAAAGAAAAATATATTTACTTAGATATTCATTTTTGGCATCAACTTCTTTTTTTCTTTTTTACAATTTTAAAGTGGGTTTTTTATGACCTTTTGAATCAATTATCTTGTTGAACTAAAAAATACGGCATTAGCTAGATTTACCGTTCTATACTGTAGCTATTCCATTTAATTAGAACGAATTTTCTAAATTTTATTTTAATTAATAATGTAGTAATAATAATTTCACTTTTTTTTTCCGACATAAAAATAAGTATAATTACGCATATATTTTTGGCATTAATTTCTTTCTTTACATTTTTTTAAAAATAATTTTCTAAGTTTAAGTAGGATTTTTATTACTTTTGAACCAATTATTCGATTGAACACAAAAATACAGAATTACCTAGATTTCGTTTTAATACATAAGTGTACCAATTTTTGATATAATCCGGACTAAAAATCCGTATAGATACAGTTACAATCGTTTAGCTCTTTATATTTAGATGACAAAATAAAAAAGTTTTGAACGTCCATTCAAGGTAATAGATAAAAATTGGTAACGAAGACAAAATCGCTATCTGAAAGAAATTGTTCGACCTGTCTTACTACTACTACTAAGGTGCCTCGATAAGTAATATAGGCACCCTAACTACTACTACTAGTAGTAGTAATAATCAGGGCCCAACTATGATTTTTGGAGACCCGGGGCACTGATGCTAGTTGGAGGCCCCTTACCCTACTCTAAAGATTTCACCAAAAGGACCAGTTCTCAAAAACAAAAATAAATAAATAAATAAAGTGCATTTTTAAAATTTTTCCTTCAACTACACCTTCTATTTCCTCATTTTTTTTAGCAACCTATAACAAAATCATTAGTTTTATGTTCAAGACAAATGAAAAACTGAAGTACATTGATCAGCCAATGTTTAGGAAATTAGTCACAAAATTTAATAATTGTTTATGCTCTCTAGTAAAATATAAAAATTTAATCAATTTTTGTTTTTAATAGACATATAATGAAAAAAAAAATTATACTATTACTTCTCAGTTTTTGGAAATGAGGCCCCTTAAATTTGGAGGCCCTGGGCCAGTGCCCCGTGTGCCCGTGCCATAATCTGGCCCTGGTAATAATAATAACTTGTGATACTATATATATATATGAATCAATACTATACATATATGCATGTATACATGTGTTTTTACATGCATTCATTACATAATATTGAGGTTCGTTCAATAACGCGCTGTCTTTTTATCAAAAGACAAATCAGTAGTGAGGGAGTGTCTTGACCACCCTTTTCTATAATTGACTACTTTTGGGGGGACGAAAATAACCCCGCCTCTGTGATTATCATTTACTCTCATATTGACCGCCGAAATAGTTAACGTTCCTAATTGGACAAAAAATGTCACACTAGGTTAAAGGCGGGGTAAGTTTTGTACTTCAACTGAGCCTGTTTTTTAGTTTCATTTTCTACAGCAGAGAGTTGAACGGAAACGAGGCAGTGCCCTTAATGCTAATGCAAACTTTGTAAACAGAAGCACACATTATAAATTACAGTTTATGGTGTTTGCTTACCACATTTTCAATCATAATCAGTTCTGTTAAATTTTTATAATGCAAAATGAATGTTTTCTTTTTTTATTTAGCACTATTCTTTTTTTTCTATTTTTTTTTTATTATTATTTTTTTTTATTATTATTTTAGAAAGAAGGTATAAAAGATGTTCCATTGTGATATTTCATTATCTTCAAATTGGCATGATGATTATTCAGCTATGTGAGACAAGGAAAAAACATTTATATGAGCATATATATTTATTAAATACTTGTTTTGTTAAAGAAATGGTGCTCCCCAAATTCATTCTTGTTTTTTCTTTTTTTTTTTTTTTACATTTCTGCAAAATGTATGTAATGATACAAATAAATATATTTTCTGTTTTCTATCAAAGATCTATTTTTTCTTGGAATATTATAACATTGAATATTATCATTGAATTCCATTTATTTTATTCACAAAGTTAAAAAAATCATTCAATATATTAAGCACCATGTCTTTTACATTTGGATGCATACATATATCCAGGTAGTAAGAAAATTCCATTTGTTCATTAATTTCTTCCAAGTAAAATGTAGATGATGGTAAACATGTCCCATCCAACCATCTAATAATCTTTCGTGTACTAAAAAAATAAAATTAATTCATTTAAGTGATTTGTAATTTTTAATAAGAACTTTATCAAAATAACAATTTTACATTGTAAATACATTACTTTTATTTCTAGGAAAAAAAAAAAACTACCTAAAAACTTATTTGTATGTTCATTAAAAAAAAAAAAAAAAAAAATTGTAAATCCTTAGATATGAAAAACTTAATAAAGAAATTTTGTAATTAGTATTTTATTGTTTGTATATCTGTATCATGAAGGCACATTTCTATTATATTAACATTGCATAATTAACCAAAAAAAAAAAAAAAAAAAAAAAAAAAAAATTAACTAAAACAATAGATATTTCCCCTTTCATCTATTTTTAATTATGTCTGTACTCATAAACAGCAGAACTGTACTTTTTATTTTTTCCTGTATAATTTTTAGTTTCGGAACACTATAGTAAAGAAAGTATTGCAATCATGTCAAAAATCCGAGTTTGAAATTTTGGTGTTTCTACACGTAATTCATATTTACTGTTTTTACGATTATGTATGTGAGTGAACACAATAGCGTCTAAGTGCTCTGTTTGAATGAGCTAAAGTGTGATAGTGTCTAAATGCCTTATTCGACTGAACTCAAAATTTATATACATGTTATGAGTCACCGTGTCACACAAGCTGTATAAATTTTAATGAATATAGCGTTTATAGTTTTTTTATAGGGACAGAAAGAAAAATTCTTTATCATTATGATCTATATGGGCCAAAATTCTTCAAACTGCGATAGCGTCTAAACGCTTTATTCAATTGAGCTTAAAATTTATACACATGCTATAGGTGACTGTTGCACAAAGTACATAAATTTTGGTGAATCTAGCACATATAGTTCTTTTTACAGGGACACAACGGAAAGTTCTTTTTCACTATGCCCTACGGGCTGAAATTATTAGAAGTGTGATAGTGTCTAAATGCCTTGTTAGATTGAGCTGAAAATTTATATATGTGTTAAAGATCACTGAGCTCGAACTGTATAGCTCTTGGTGAATCTAGTACTTATACAAAGTTCCCACGGGTCAAGGAGAACAGGGAAAACCTGGAAAAGTCAGAGAATTTAAAATTACTAAAAAAAAGTCAGGGAAATATCAGGGAAAATTGTAAATATCGCTCAAAAACCTGGAAAAATGATGATACAAACCTGGAAAATGTGTTTTGAGCATTCAATTTATATCACAAGTCACGTTACTATGTTGTATTTTATGTTGCAAGCTATGTTCTGTTCTATACCGTCACCGTGAGCTATTTTATGTCACAAACCAAATTTTGTGACTGGAATTTTCTAAAAAAATAGACCTGAAAAAGTCAGGGAATTTTATTTTTTAAATTAAGTGGGAACCCTGTTATAGTTTTTTTTTTAGGGATGCAACAAGAAATTCTTTATCATTATAACCTATGGGCTGAAATCATTAGTGTCTAAATGCCTTATCTGATTGAGCTGAAAATTTATATATGTACTGTAGGTCACTGTTGCATGAACCTTAAAGATTCTGGTGAATGGGGGTTTGACTTTTGAGTTTTTACAGACATAAAGAAAAATTCTTTATCTTTATGGGCTCGAATTATTTAAAGTGTGATTGTGTCTAAACTCCTTATTTGAATGAACTGAAAATTCATACACATGTTACAAGTCACAGTCCCACAAAACATATACATCTTGGCAAATCTATCTCTCATAGTTTTTTTACAGGAACACACGCAGAAAAAAAAAAAAAAAACTTTATCATTGTGGCTTATGGGCTCAAATTATTTAAAATGAAATAGCGTCTAAATGCCTCATCTGATTGATATGAAAATTTATATGCATGTTAAAGGTAACTATAGCACAAACTTTATAGATTTTCGTGAGTCTAACACTTATAGATTTTTACAGGGACACAACGAAAATTTATCATTATGATCTACAGGCTCAAATTATTTGAAGGGCAATAGCATTAAATTAAACAACATACTATATGAAGGAAAGTACTCATACACTCTATTATAATTTTCTCTTTTGCTTATTTAACGATTTCTCTTACTTTAATTTATTTATTCAACCGTTAATTCCTTAATGTTCGGAAAGTTGAGTGGAGTCACTTGAGATTTTAAATGCACTAGATTATTTTAATAAAAGATTATAAATATATATATTTGGACATATGTGAGCCACTTTGATTTTAAAAATCTCACTTGTGAGATTTTGTTTTTTATTTATGTATTTTTTTTTTTAGAAATTTTTTTTTTATATATGTATTTTTTTTTTCCTAGAGAAAAATTTAGTAAACTGTATAAAAATATTTATTTTGTATAGATTGTTAAAAATAGCAAAAAATCTGCAAAGTCCGTATAAGAACATGGTGTGCTCTAGAAATGAATAATCAATTAACATGGACAAAATTCATTTAACCCTATGAGGCATACTGGCTTCAAATGAAGCCACTTAAGAATTTCATTCTAATGTTTGATTTTTTTTTTTTTTTTTTTCAATTTAAAATTATAAACAATTTTTGAATGATTAAATTATTAATTATAATTATTTTTGAAATCATTTTAAATTGTAAAGATGAGAATTAAGTGTTCATAAATATATAAATTTATTATCATAAGAAATATTTTGTTATAATTTAATATAAAAAATGAAATATTTTTAAGAACTTGCCTTTCAACAGCATTCCTCATAAATATCAAAAATATCAATTCAGCTCTATTTAAAGATGATGCCACAAGTTCATCTTCAGATTGATGAGCTAATACAATATAAGGAAAGATATAATTCTCCAACAATTCCTCCTTGAAATATTCAAGATTTGACAATGTCATCTGTAAATAAAATTTATAAATACATATATTTTCAAATTTATTTCAATATATCTACAGAAAAAAAAAAAAATCTTTGACATCTAGGACATACACAAATATATTGATTTTCATATTTTAGCATACATTTTCTATTATTAGTAACTAAATTGTTAATACAGCAGTAGTGGCACCAGACATTCTCCGACGGGGGGACACCACCTCCCCGACAGGGGGGCACTACATAAAGAGAGTTTATTATATGAGTATTTATCAAAAACTGCAATACTGTTAATAATATTACTGTTAATATTTGTACCATTCCATTTGTTAGTACTGCTCGTGGTTTTGGAGATCATCGTGCCACAGACAGACATTTTCTAAAAATATCGTGGTCAAAACGTGGTCTGGACCTCTCAAAACATATAGGGGAGAGTTTGATAAAGTGGGATATGTCACCTAGGGACCTGTCTAGTACTGCTATCGAGCGGGCGACGACAGAAACTTGTTCTTGGCCATCATTACACCATTCTCAGTTCGTTCCGCCTCGAGATCACTAGTTGATGGAAAGTTGTAGCTCTTAGAACTTTTTTACTCTGATTTCTTGGCACTTTCTACATTTACATGCGTTGTTTTCTAGATTATACTGCCTACATATATGGGAATACAATTCCGGTGAGTATTACATTTGATTAAGCATTTATTAACGAACATTCTCATGTGTAGTCTATCTAATTTTTCTTTCACGTTTAGGTATCAGCCATGTTTGTTTTGAAAAGTGTTGGAATTGTAAATTTTTCATATAAATATGAATTTTGAGGATTGTTGCATTGGAAATAGTAGCATGAAAACTAAACAGCAGAATTGACCCTGATAAAATAAATTAATAGATTAGAATAAGATAAATACATCGAAGTGAACGGTGGATAGCCTATTAGGCGGGGATTTCGTTCTGTCACTGTATCAAGCTTTGGTCAAATTAATTTTTTTTTAACATGATTATAATGTCTCGCACTAAAAATTTATGAGAACATAAATATGGTGGGGAACTGAGCAGAGTCCACCTATGCCAACTAGTTTTAAATATAAGTAAAAGATAATTATTTAGTTAGTTAATTTAAAAAAAATGGCTTCATACGCCAATCCTGAAGCTAGAATCTGACAATTATGATCAGTGGAGCCAAGATATAAGGCACATTTTAATGGAACGTAATGTATGGAAATTAATTGAAACTTCTGAAAGAAAACCTGAACCAACTGCACCAGATAAGTTAGATGATAAAGAATATAAAAATGAACTGAGCTCATATGAATTCAGAGTTAATATAGCCTTATCTTTAATGTACCTTAATATTTCTGAGCAGTAGCATAAAGTAATAGAAAATATTAGAAATTATATAAATTAAACGAGACATTATTATAACTAATTTAAGTAAAAACCTTGTAACACTTATCTCATTACTGTGCCTTTTTTATTTATTTTTTTTCACGTGGGCACCCAAGCCTCCTCAGAAGCTCGGCAATGGCTCCTGATGGAGCATGACGCCACCTTATGGAAAAGACCACCAAGTAAATCAGTTTCAAGAACTTCACGACAGATGAAGCCGCCGAGGAGGCCTGGGTGCCCAGGTAAAAAACTTATGGCACATTAATGAGGCAAGTGTTACAAGGTTTTTATTTAAATTAGTTGTAATAGAAAATATTAAAGATCCTGTGGATGTGTGGGCTACATTAGGAAAATATTACAGACCTGATTCAAAAGCACATCATATATAAATGTTTAGTGAACTGTGCGAAACTCGTTTAAGGACTGATTAAAGTATAAAACTTTTTGCATCTCGGCTATCTCAAATATATGAAAAGATTCGAAAACTTTGTTTTCAGGCATTCATTAATTACATATTATTCTATAAAAAAAGTTTAAGTAAAAAATCATTTTTTAAGATTAGAAGCTTTTTATTGTGAAGCCCTAAAAAGCATAAAATAAAAAATTAATGAGGTAAAGACATGCTATAAATAAATGAAAGTTTCAACACTAATGAAATTTTAGAGAAAAATATAGATTTTTCCTTTTTGCAAGAGATGAAAAATTTTAAATATTCAAAATATTTTAAAAAGCATTCAAGACCGTTATTCTTACTTTAAAATTTTTCATCTCTTGCAAAAGGGAAAGATCTATATTTTTTTTCTAGAATTTCATTAGTGTTAAAACTTTCATTTCTTTATAACACGTCTTTACCTCAATATATATATATATATATCAGGGGTTAATACAGGTCGAGTTTACTACCGTTTATGGGTACCTTCACAAAAATCAACCTGGCAAAAAAGGTATCTTCACAAAAATCATACAGCTAAAATCAGTACTTTCACAAAAATCTTAGTCCTCCCAGCAAAATCTAACATTTTTAATGAGCACATTTTCAAAGGAAAGTAATTCATGCATTTCTGTTGATGCGATTTGCAAAGCAAGAATCATACAGAATGTTGGTTTTAATCTACACACAAGCGTTTGTTATGGGCGAGAAACAGTGCAGCATACGTAAACAAAACGATCCTTGTGTGTATCGGTACAGACACGCTCTGAAGTTGTGGCCATAGTGTACTGTTTGCTGATTCGTCAGGTGGTTTAACATTTTGCTGACTGTATGGTGATGTGTCTATCCTCCCTGGTACAATTCATGTATAGTGCAGTGATACTAACACAAATAAAAACAACTTCTACTTACACTATCTCTACTGAACTGTTTACTTCAGAGTGAAGTAAGTTTTGGTTCCTGTTCTGCTGTAAGCCTCACACTAGCTGCTGAGAGTTAATTTTATTATTCTACTTAGTTCAAACTCCCCCCCCCCCCCTACACACAGAGAGAAAGAAAAAGAGTGCACTACAATTTTTCACAAAAATAAAATATAGTTAAGATTTTTCACAAAAATAGGTATTAAGTTTGAAATCTTAGATTGGCCCCTGTATATATATTGTTTTTAGGGCTTCACATTAAAAAACTTCTAACCTGAAAAAATGATTTTTTACTTAAATTTTTATTTTGTGCTTTTTAGTTATAAATATAGCTCCTTAAAAATCTTATCAAAATTTCTTAGGATAATGTGTAGACAACTAAAGATTTTCTTTTGGATATTGATATATTTTTTTAATTATCTGAAAAAAAAAAAAAAAAAAAAAAAAATAGTATATCGGCCTTCGAGAATCGAACCCACGACCAACGCGTTATTAGCATAACATTCTAACCAAGATTCAAGAAGCAGTTAAAAAAGTCATATAACATGCTAGAAAAATCTAAGTAATGCAAAAAAAAATTGTTCCTCAATGCTTTTTGAAGTACTTTGAATATTTAAATATTTTCATCTCATGTAAAAGTGAAATATCTACATTCTTCTTTAAAATTTTCTCATTTGTGGAACGTTTATTTTTTATGGCATGTCTCTGCAAGAATAAAATTTTATTTTATGCTTTTTAAGGCTCCACAACAAAAAGTTTGGTGTTTTTTTTTTCTTAGTTACTATAAAAAAAAAAAAAAAAAAAAAAAACTTACTTTAAAAAAAAAAAAAAAAAATTATCAAAATTTCTTAGGATACAGAGTAGGCCATGAAACATTTTGTTTTTAACAAATGACATCTTTTTTATTAATTATCTACCAAAAAAAAGGAAAAAAAAGAACGTCGTCCTTTGAAGACCGAGCTCACCCACCACCATCGACGCTTTAACCAACTGAGCCATTGAATGATGTAAAAATTCCTTACATTTACTTTAAAGTGGGAGCGCTTTGTTTTTATTAGCATGACACGAAGACGAGATGACAAAATCCAATTTCAAACGTTTATTTATGCATTTTTTATTTAAAACTTTTTTTCTTTTACTTCAAAAGTATTTTGTGATTTTTAATATGTAAAAAAAAATTTCTTAAAAAAAAAACTCCTCAAAAATTCTTAGGATACTGTGTAAACAACGAAAAACTTTCTTGTATGAATTGACACATTTTCTACTTATTATTCTCAAAAATTAACACGCCAGCCCTTCTTTAAACCGAACTCACGACCACTGCATTATTAACGT
>OZ005656.1:4087781-4235281 GCA_963930645.1 Salticus scenicus
GACGTTCTAACCAACTGAGGCACGGAGCGACACGGAATGGCTTATATTTACTTTAATTGTTTACCAGCATGACACAAAACATGATGACAGAGTCAATTTCATATAAAAAGCTCCTAATAAGCTTTTTTTTTTTTTTTTTTTTTTTTTTTTTTTTAATTCTACATAGAAAGTAAAGGAAGAAGTTGAACTTTATATATTGACTTTAATTTATTTTGTAGCACATATCAACTAAATATATTTTATACATTTAAGTTTTTTTCCTTATTATCCTTTGTGAACCAAAAATAATATTTCGGATGATAGGATATTTCTAATCTAAAAAATAAATCAAAGTGAGTGAAAAAATATCTGGAATGACTCCACGCAATTTTCCGAATCTTTAATAGTTGTCAGGCAATTGAAAAAATCTATGTAACTGTTTTTCTTTAAATAATATTAATTATAATAATTGGTCACACTTTTATTTGTGTCATGAAAATTCATGTAAACAGTACCTATTTAAGTTCATCCTCATCGAATATTGTATCTTGAAGCTGACGTTTATATAAATTATACTATCTAAAGCAACAAGGCTATAAAATATACAGAAAAAAGAATAAATAAAGAAATTTTTAATTAGGAAAGAAGGGATTTAACAGAGACTTTTTTTTTTTTCTCTTTATTTCAGCTTTTTTGGTAATAAGGGCCTAAACACACTTCAAAAAATATTGAGTTTAATCCTCTAATGCCTTTTTTATTTTAGAATTTAGATGTGGCTAAGTAAATATTAGGGCTAACCATATTATAGACCACAAATTCACATTTTTATTATTATTATTATTATTTTTTTTTTTTTTTGCAGTGCATGTTGGTATATATAACTAATTTGGAGAAGAAAAATCACCTCTTTAAAACAATACGTCCAAATGTCGGTAAAAAAATAAAAAATAAAAAAACTAAATACAATTTATATTCGCTCAAATGTGGTTAGATATACTAAACACTCTGTATTCGTCCAAATACGAATAGAAATATTAAACACGACATATTCGCCTAGATGTGGAAGGAGAGATTTCTCACACTGCATTCACCCAAATGTGGGTGAAAATACAACACGCACCGTATGATCCGAAATGCAGTTGGTAATAGTACACACAGTCATCACCTAAATGCAAGTGGAAAAACTAAACACGCTATATATTCACCCATAAGTGGTTAGAAATACTAAACACTTTTTATTCGCCCAAATTTGGGTGAAAATACTACACACACCATACGCTCCGAAATGCCGTTGGTAATAGTACACACAGTCATCGCCTAAATGCAGGTGGATAAACTAAACACACTATATATTCGCCCATATGTGGTTAGAAATGCTAAACACTTTGTATTTGCCCACATGGGAATGAAAATACTACACACACAATATGTTCCGAAATGTTGTTGGAAATAGTAAACACAGTCATCGCCCAAATGTAGGTGGAAAAACTAAACACGCTACATATTCGCCCAACTGTGGTTGAAAATACTAAACCCTCTGTATTTTCAACCAAATGTACTTAAAAATACTATACACGCTGCGGTTGCCCTAATGTAGGTCGAAATACTGAACACGGCATAGTCTCCCAAATACCGCTTATCAGAGTACTTCTCCGAAATAGAGGTGGTAATACTTAACACGCAGGGTAAACATTCCCACTGACTTTGGGTGAACCGTCTTTGGGCGAAAATAGCATGTTTTTCATTAATAAGCGGACTTACGTTGGTTGTTGATAGTAATAAAAATATATTGGTATCCACACATAGAATAATGACATTGTTTAAAATGTTTTTATTAATACTTCGTGAAATATCGATTATATAAGAAATTTGCGCCCAAAGTTGGTTTCCGCGTTCTTGTGTGCGTATGTGAGTGTATATATGTGTGTGGGGAATCTTCTGACTATTATATCTCCAAAACTAATAAAGATAGAACTATGAAACTTTAGAATTGAAACAGGTCTGGTGTACAGATGAATTTTCCAAATTATGGTGAAAATTGGAAAACCGGAAGTGGCACCGTAAGTCCTTATATCAAAAACAGCTCTAACGATTTTCTTCAAAATTACTATATAAACACTCTATTAGAGGTCCTTTCGAATAACATAGTTGGTTAGCTCAGGAAATTTGATAGGCGTCCTGTATAAATAGCTGAATGTCAGGTCCTGCAAGTGCGTTTCTTTCAAAACAGCAGAATGAATTTTTTCAAACTTGCTATATTAACCCTCTTTTAAATATTCTTTGGTATGTAATTGTTGTTTTCTGGTCAACAACTGATTATCCCAAGTTTTGGTAAAAGTCGATATCTCAAAAACGGCTCTAACGATTTTCTTGAAAATTGTTACATGAACCCATTTTAGATATCCTTTCTCGTGCTTTATGTGGTTATCAGAGGAAAACTAATAGTCATCCTGATCAGATGGATCAGTTTCAGATCTTGAAAATTAGTGTTGAAAAAAAAAAACTCTACCGATTTTTTTTTCTTACTTTTAAACTCATTATGTAAACTTTGTTTTATACGTCTTTACACGTGTATTAATTTTGTCTTACCAGAAAATTTTTAGGTGTCTATTTCATTAGGTCAATTCTATTGTCTTCTGATCACATTATTTTCAAAAAGTGCGTACCATAATGCGTGTTATAGTGGGTAATGGAAGTCGTGTGGTTGTTTCACACCAGATTTTTAATCTAATGATACTTTAATATACCATCCATAGATAAAGCACTAAAATATAAACATACTTTTAATAAAGAAGTTAGAATTTTTTCTTCACATCTTCGATAATAATATTTCATTTGAAATGCTGTACCAGTTGTAGTTTTACAAGTCAACCTTTCCAAGTTCTTCAGCAAAAGTTCTAAAGATGTATGTATATCAACGATTTTTTCAATTTTTGTTTCCGTTTTGGTCTCAGCATCTTCAAAATATACCTAAAGGGAAAAACACAAATGCTTATAAATACTTTGTCTACTCAGCACAATTAAAATATACAGTGAAACTTGAATAATTCGAACTTGTTTAATTCGAAATTCTGGATAATTCGAATTTTTTACTTGGTTCCTTGAATTTTGTTTAAAATAATGTTAAAAAATCATGGATAATTCGAAATCTATTTTGGATAATTCGAATTTTTCATACGATTACCTTTAAAATATTACAGTAAAATTTGTTCCCGAGATTTTTCTCAGCTAAAGTACATTATTTTTTTTTAACAGTCTTTCAAAAGAAGGATAAGGAAATACAAGAGTATTTCCTACCTAGTGCATCAGAAGATATTGTCCATGTACATGAACTTCGAGGTTTTTTTAAATTAAAAGTCATGTCTCACTGTAAAAAAAAATATGTCCTATTTGCTGCCAGAAATTCTCTGTAATTTGAGAAAATATTTACGAAAAAGTTACGTTGTCAGAACATATTTTCTCAAATTACAGAAAATTTCTGGTAGAAAATAGGACATATATTTTACAGTATAATGTAGAAAATTCTATTTTTATATCAATTGATAGGTTGAAGTCACATGCTATGACACAAAGATTGTACTTAAAGAAGCAATCAAAAATATCTGACTATTTAAAAAAAAGTGTTGAATAATTAAGCTCGTAAATAAATATTGATTTAATGGAGGGGGGGGGGTTGAATGTAGCAGTATTCTTAGATATAAAGTTTATTTGTTAAATCTTTGATCGTAGAGTTTTATTTTATTTTTATCTTCTTTTTGGCAAAAGAGTATATGTAATTTGAATTTTTGGATATTTCGAATTTTTCTCTGGTCCCTTCAATTTCGAATTATCCAAGTTCTACTGTACTATTATAAGAAAAATTTCTTTTAATAAATTATGAAAGAGTCTTATAATAATGGTTTTCTTAGATAAAAATCTGCTATATATGTTGAAAAAGTTCAATATACTTTGCCTGTTATCTGAAATAGAGTCGTATGCAATGAAAGACATGAAACATCCTGGTCTTTAAAATGTGTGTGAGAGCAGCACATTAAATACAAAGTTTTGAATAAATTTCAGTTTTATTTAGTGGCTTAAAAATATATACAAAACAAAATATACGATATATTCATTGAGAAAATTTCTCTATATATAAATGCAAATATCATTATAAAAAAATACAAAATTTATCTTTTCAAAAATAATTCATATCGTTCATATCACTGTCCAAAAAATATTTAAATCTGAAGTATACAGCAGCAGTTCAAAAGTCTTAAGAAAGTTAAAAAAAAATAACTCGCATTATCCCAGGCAGTGTTGAAAAACATTTCACAGTGAGTTGGCATTTTAAACAAATTCAGGATGAGGGAGCATACCAGACATTACAAGTAAATCCATGAATACCTTGTAGAATCAATGCTATTCCACCAGAAAAGCAAAAACATGATTAACTTATTGAAACTTCTTGAACTTATTTAAATATTGCATTGGAACAGCACTTATTTTAAATATAACATTTCATTCAAAAAATATTAACACAAATTGTTTTCTTACAGTTTAAATTAAAGAACTTATACATAATTAAAAAATAAATTTCAAGACGACCTGCGTCCGCAAAAATAATGTTAAAGCCACTTCAAAAACTAGCTTATCAGCCACATATGTTCGCTTTATTTACTATTTATACTATATTATACTGACCAAACGTCCCCATTTTCTGGGGACAAATAGGGACGCCCTTTTTTTTTTTTTTTTTTTTTTTTTTTGAAGGTATTTTTCTAAGTTTTAAAAAATTGTAGAAACTAAGTTATTAACCAATAACACTTTATTTTTAGTCCTTATTTATTAGGAATGAAAAAATACATCCATAATTTGATAATTGTCGCAATTTTTAATGCTTCTCTATTATAAAGGTACTTTGATCTGGTCAGCCTATACTATATTTTGTCATAGAAATTTTGCATATTATTCTGTTCAAAAATGGCGAATTAGCATGCTTTGCATGCACCGTTGAACAAATTCATGTCACAATAATTTTACCTGGGACCACAGACTAAGGAAATACTTAGATCCGGCAAGGTGGTTCTAAAAGTGAAGGCTCAACTGTAACCGAGTCGCCATATTGGTACAAGCAAAACATTAATGTGTTTTTCATACAATTGTATTGTTTATTCTATATTATTTGTAAAGGAGGCTATATATGTATATGAACTCATTATTAGTTTCAGTTATGAGTTCAAGTTATATTATATGAACTAGCCAATTGTATTCAGCAATTAGATATCTGCAATGATAAGTTCTTTTACACTGCACTGTAAAAAAAAAAAAAAAAACTTTCAATGCTACATATTGCATTTTCAATAGTGCATTACAATGACACTTTCAAATTTCATGACAACTCTGTATATTTATAAAAGTTAGAGCTCGGTTAGTCAAATTCAAATCGACAATCAGTAAGGGTTTTAAAAAAGCTGATAATAGATGATAAATTTTTATGAACAGTCAAAATTTGTCGAATTATTCTGAAACATCAAATTAAATGAATAGCTTGCTGATTTTATTGTGTTAAACTTAAAAAAAAAAAGTGTATATATACACACACACACACACACACATATATATATATATACCGGGTGATTCAAAATAGATGTTACAGCGATTATCTCGTAAACTAAGAACGGTAGAAACAAACTTCCAATTACAAAATTGGTGCAAATTAAGAGTAGATTTCAGATATGGCATTCATTTGTACAAGGGGCTGTATACATATTAAATACGAAATTTAATTTTTATACCGCCCCTCCTATCATATGACTTATATTTAGAAAAATATTCTCCTCGCTCTATCAATCAAAATAAAAAAAAATCATCTTTCTAAGTCAAATTCTCGCTGAGTTATTGCAATTTGAAAATTCTAGCATTTTTCGCCAAGTCTTAAGGGGTTGTATCAAAAGTGAGAAATTGTAATCACTATTGCTTTTGTAATATGACACAGCGTTTCGGGGGGGGGGGGGAAGAAATCATTCAGGGAAAGACGGCTATTTTAACCTGTAATGTCTCTCTTTCTCCTAGTGAATACACAAGAGAATACTCACTGATAATTTAACAAATAAAATTTATGAATAATTTATGTACTAAAAGGGAATTTTCAAATTCATTTTTTTTTCTTTTTCTATATACATTCTCTTACTCATATACAAGGTGTAGAGAAAGAAATGTTTTTGAGTCAAATTTCCGAAAATTAGTTTTTGTTATATTAGCACGTTTCCACGTCCTCTGAATTCAAAAATCATGTGTTTAGCGGTTGGTCTCTCTCTCTCTCCTTGTGTAAGTGTGTCTGTGTAATATTAGAATATCTCAAGAACAAATAGAAGCAGAAAATCTAAATTCGATATTCTAAATCCGTATCATATTACGGTGCTACACTAAAGTATACGTTACGATCAGGCAATTGTTTGTTTACAGGGTCATCCAAAAGAATTCAAATACATTACGTCTGTGAGCGAAATTTCTCATATGTACAGTGTGACATGTATAGACTGCCCTAAACAAAATGTAAAGAACAAATTTTTTATACGCATAAAAGCATGTTTTAAGTAGATTGTGGTATAGCAACCATTCATCATTCATTTACAGGGTTACCCAGATTATTTCGATATATTGGAGCTATACTTGGGAATTGCTGGGAGTGTATTTCATTTTGTGTTACCCATTTTACATATAACACTAAATTTACGTATACAAAGTCATGTATATATAGTTTATAGACAATATACAGGGCTACCTAAAATTAAGGAATTTTTTTTTTTTATATTATTATTATTAAATGTAATTGGTGTAAACGTTTGCAGCTTTTTTTTTTTTTTTTCGAAGAACACTGCTGACACAGAATGAAAAATTAATTTCTCATACCCATACTGTAAACAAAGTAGCTTTTGGAGAGCGATTTTTTCTGTATAATATCACATTTTAAGGCCTTCTGAATACGAAAGGTAAATTTTTATTCGTTGATCTGTATATATATGAAACATCAGCCTAATTTAACAACAAATAATCTGGTGTGCCACTCACATGACTTTCTCTTACCCTGAAATTTAATACCTTAAATACAGGTTGGAAATTAAGAGGTAACATAAAGAGTACTGTTATGTAAACCTATGTTAAAATAATTCAAATTAGGCTTCAGAAGAGTTTTATATGATAATTAGTTCTTTGTGAGGGGGGAATCTCCTGAAATTATTCGACGTAGGCAATAATCAAACTTTAAAAAACTTGACTTTGGTAATAAGGAAGCCTCAAAGCGTGTAAATACACAAAACACAAGCGTTGCATATTTAGCTTAAAAACATACA
Source organism: Salticus scenicus (assembly GCA_963930645.1). Classification (NCBI taxonomy): domain Eukaryota; kingdom Metazoa; phylum Arthropoda; class Arachnida; order Araneae; family Salticidae; genus Salticus; species Salticus scenicus. The sequence goes on from OZ005656.1 coordinate 4,095,092, forward strand.
TTATTTATCATATGTCTATGAGGAATTCATTTCCATTCCTGAGCAGCTTTCCTGGACATGGTAAAATATTATAGTAAAGCACTTTCACTAGCAATAAAAAAAAATATTATAGCTTAAATATTTGCAACCCTGTATATCTTTTGAAGAATATGTACAAACCACAAAGTGCACCTAAATATAAACCTATAGTAATAATATACGGAACAACCTAAAATGCACTTCCATCAATTTTCAGCTATTGTCGCATTATAATCTAATTATTTTGTGTAGCCCTGTAAATGAACTGAGAATAATTTCCCTGCCATATTCTACATGAGGCATGTTTTTATGCATATAAAAAATATATATTCATTTCATTTGGTTTAATGGTAGTCTTTAGGTGTTAAACTCTACTTACCTGCAATTTTCCAAATAGACGTAATGTATTTGAATATTCTTGAGTGTCCCTGTACACGAACCATTTGCTTCATCTCAATGAAAAGCTTAGTGTAGCATCCCTATATGATACATATTTAAAATACCAAGTTTGGAATATCTGCTGCAATTTGCTCTTGAGATATGCTGATAACAGACAGACACACAGACAGACCAACCGCTAAAAACACGATTTTCATATTCAGGGGACCTCAAAACGTGTAAATATAACAAAAACGCAGTTTCGAAAATTTAGCCCAAAAACAGTACTTTCTCTACCTTATGGGTATGAGAAAGTAATAACTACAGGAAATGCGAATTTGATACTTTGGATTCCATATCTAGTTGCCACTTGAAAAGTTGATCAAGGTTTGCAAGTTTTAAGGAAATTGATAACAGACTTGATTTATGTTTTGATAAGTAGGCACTATAATTAAACAGGGGTTGAGAAGGGCGGTAACCCCTTGATATAGAATTATACATCTATACCATATTATATTCTATACAAAACATTATTTTAGAATATTAACAATAAATATGAATTTTCTTATGATTTTTACAGTATAAAGTTATTTAAATGTAACTTATAAGAATATCTGTCCCAAAACGCATTTTTTGTGCGTTTCTATACATAAACCAATTGTAGAGAATTAATTAATGCCATTTTAAATAGGGAATATCATATAGTAAACCTGAATAACATATGTAATTTCTCAAAATATTTATAGACGCTGGGGACGGACAGATGGACAGTCAGACAAAAAAAAAAAAAAAAAAAAAATGCAAATTGAAATCTTATCCACAGTTAAAAATTGTTAGAAAATGTTTAATGTAAACGAAAATGCAATTCCAGCAAATGTTCAATAATAACCCTTAACGTAACTGAATATTTTTGTGTGCCCTGTAAATCTAATGCTAATCGTACTGTACAGTATTGAAAGCATCCTTTTGTGCATATGAATAACATATTTCAACTTCATTAAGATTTATACAAAGTAATTAAATTTTGGTTTATAGAAATATCTTCACATAGAACGCAATGCTTTGGAATACTTTCGGGTGCCCCTGTATACAAACCAGTGATGGTGTTTACTCCATTTTCTATAGAAAATATCCGATAGAAAACTATAATAACGTATTTCAATTTTATTAATATATGCATAAATTAAAGGTATAAAAATATGGTTTATAAAAATACCTCTCATAGAACACAATGCCTTGGAATACTTTCGGGTGTCCCTGTGCACAAGTTAGCAGAGGTATTCACTCCATTTTCTATAAGGAACATCCGATCGTGAAATCAAATAAGATATATCAGTTTCAGGGAATTCTATGAATATTCACGGGAGTTAGAGCGCGGACACACAGAAAGACGGATGGACAGACAGACAAATCGAAGTCATTAACACTTTCCAATCTTGCTGGAATTGTTGAAGAGCCGAAGTCATTAAATTTTTCAACCATGATGGAAAGTGGTAAAAATAAAGCACGAAAATTTTACACGGTTTTGCTAGTCTTTTAATTTTTTCTCTCTCTTAACGTGTTTTAATTTGCAGATGACCCCCCTAAGAAATTTAAGTATTAATTTTTTTAACAATACGAAATAATGTAAATTTGCATTAAGTTCTTAAAACTGTTGATTTCACGCGTTTGAACGATTTTAGTTGCTGTTTTAAAATAAAGGATCTTTTTTAATTTTTTCTAATCTCATAGATAACCCCCTAAAGTGAGCTCGTTGGCGTTGAAAAATAGATGCCAAAATTGAAAAAAAAGTGGTGTAAGTCATCATTTTCAAATTGCAATAACTCAGCGAGATTTTGACTTAGAGAGATGAATTTTTTTTTATTTTGATTGTTACAGCGAGGAGAATATTTTTCTAAATATAAGTCACATGATAGGAGGGGCCGTATAAAAATTAAATTTCGTATTTAATATGTATACAGCCCCTTGTACAAAATAAATTCCATATCTGAAATCTACTCTTAATTTGCTCTAATTTTGTAATTGAAAGTTTGTTTATATCTTTCTTAGTTTACGAGATAATCGCTGTAACATCTATTTTGAATCACCCGGTATATATATATATATACAAAATACTGAAGAAGCTGAATATTTTAATATTGATGCTTCAAAGATTCCATTAAAAATATTCAGATGAATGTGAACAAGAGCAAGTTAATATAGTTTGGTATTTACTATTATTTATGCATGTAATTGCGAATGAATTAAAGTAGACTTCATTATTATTTAATTAATATAATTACAACACTTTGTAAAAAAAAAAAAAAAAAAAAAGTTTTCCATGTTTTTCTCCTAAATATGCATAAGTGCGGGCTAGAACCCCTTAGATAGATCCCCTCTTAAAAGACACTCTCTCTCTAAACCCTAAACCATAGCACAGTCAGTTGGCCTTATAATGCTAACACAAACACCGGGGAAGCTCAAAACGTGTAAATATAGCAAAAACTGAAAATCAAAAATTTTACCCCAAAATATTTCCTTTGTCATTATATGAGTTAGAGAAAGTAAAAATTAAATACTATATTTGCAATTTTTATTATATAAATTAATAATTTAGATATACATATATTAATATTATAAATAATAATATAAATAATATAATTTGGAGCATATTTAAGCTTGAAAACGTGTTTTTTGCTCCACCTGCCCCAAAAGAGAGGGAGTAATTTCTCGAAATCCCATTATAGTGCATGTTGCATACACATACCTAACTAGCATATCAAAAATTCAAGATCCTGAGATTATTTGAAGGAAAGTTTTGTTTTAAAACGTGCTTCTTACCCCCCTCCCCCCACTCTTAAAAGAGGGAAGGAGGAAGGAATTTCGTAAAATCTCTTTATACTTTGAGTTAGATACGTATAATGGACCCACAGTTACACATGGATACATGTTTTTTGCCCCCCCCAACCCAAAGGGCGATAGAATGGACCTTCATAAAATCCCCTGGTAGTGTGTGTTGTGTATGAATAAACAGCATACATATCAAAAATTGCCATTATAAGATAAGTGGAACAGAGTTAATCATGGAAATATGTTTTTTGTCCCCAAGGGGGGATAGGACGGAATTTCAAAAAATTCCTTAATAGTGTATGTTAAGAACACATAACCAAATGACATATCAAAAAACCACTTTCCTGAGATAATTTGGAGCAGAGTTACACTTAAAAAAACGTGTCCCCCCTAACCCTTAAAGAGGGAGCAGGGGGAAATTTCGTAAACTCCCTTTATAGTGTGTGTAGAGAACGCATAAACAACACACACATAAAAATTAATCTTACTGAGATAATTTGAAGCAAAGTTATGCTTGGAAACGTGTTTATTGCCCCCCTCCCTCTCGCCCCCTAAGAGGGGAAAGGAGGGAAATTTCGCAAATACCCGTTACAATGGGTGTTGAATATACGTAAATAAGCTACACACTAAAATTTATGACCTCAAATCCTATAGGTTTCCCCTGACAAATTTAGCGCTAAAAGGGGGCTCGAATTTTCCCCCGTATCCTCACCCCCCCTCCCCACGAAAAAAAAAAATAATCGAAAATCACAAAAAAACAAAAATGAATTTTTGGAACTATCCAACACTTGGTGGTTTTTATATCTTTGTGCTGTTATTGGTAGAGTATTTTGCTAAATCTGCCTCTGAAAATCGCCCTCCTCCCCCCTTAAAACTCTAAAATCCTGCAAAATTATTTCTACTAAATTCAAGTCTCCCGATCTGCAATTTCTTCACCGTGAAGTAGTTTGAAGCCGAATTAAGCTAATAAAAGTGTTTTGCCTTCTGCTTCCCATGTGTGTGTGTGTGTGGGGGGGGGGGGGGAGTATATCGTAAAATCCCGTCGTAGTGGGGGTCAGGGTTCTTAAACCAACCTGCTCATCAAAATGTGTGACTGTATCTCCCATAGAATCCCCACGGCTGTGCTGAGTCAGCGAATCAGTGAGTTTACTCTTATATATATAGAAAGAGATTTTTTTGCCCCCCCTCCCCCTTGTTGTCAAAATTTTTTTTAGATATTATGTAATATCTGTTTTTAATATCTTGAAGTTACAACCTTTTGGATATTTATTTTTTTCATTGAGAAATAAAGCAAATGTGAAAAGATATGCTTTAATCCCGTTCTTACCCCTCCCCTCCCCTTCTCCCTGGGGGGGGGGGCGATATTAAAAAAAAATTATGCCAGAAATCTTCGCGGGAGTGTACTCGACAACTTCCCAAAGTTTCATGGCGATCGGATGAATGGTGTTGTAATGGATGAAGGATAAACAGATAGACATGCATTCGTTTTTACATATACAGATTACATTGTTTCTGGTTTCTTGCTTGAACCAATATGGCCGCCGGTCGCTCTAAGCGCCTTACAGTTACTTCACTTTTCCCCATTCAAGAAAATCGTCTGACCGGGTCTAAGTGTTTTCTTAGTCTGTGCCTGGGACCGCTATCCGAGGCTGTTGCAAAAATAACGGCATGTCTTTGTAAGCATGAATGAATCATTTGATTCATTCACAGAACATGCGGCATTTAACATTAGAAAAGGTAAGTACATTTAAAGTAAAACAGAAAAGATATATTTAATTTATAAACATTTTACTTATTTAATTAATAAAGGTAAACTTGACAAGATTAAACTCCAAAGTTAAAACTAAAAGTAATGGAAAAGTTGGGAGCTGGAATATTTCCAACATGCCCCCCACAACGACATTACGACTACTGCTGTAAAACTATGTTAAACAAATTTCTTTTTTCCTTTTAAATACAATTTTTCAGTTTTTTTTTTTTTTAAATAGAATAACTTAAGCCCATTAAATATATAAACATGCAATACTAAATTTCTGAACTCTAATTCAAATTTCAATCTTTATAATAATCAAAATTATCTAAACATTTAAATATATATCAAAAGTTCATTATACAATTCAATATATTAATAATTTAATATACAATATCCATGCAATACAATAAAAAAAATTATACAGACACGACATTATTTCATTATTTAAAACATGAAAATCTGACATTGACAGATTTTAATTTAGTGCCAGAGGCCTACTGCTAAACTTGTTAATATCGACAAATTCTTTTTTAGTTAATTCGTGACGATCTAAATTCCATGATAAAGTTTTCATTAAATCAAACCAATGTGTTTCAGCTGCAGATATTGTAACAAATAACGTTGGAAGTCCAAACTGTCTTATAGCTGCAAAACAACGTTTTTTCTCTTTTTTCCCAATGAGGGGGAGGTGTGCCTTGGGGGGGGGACTCATGTCAAAGGTGTGCCTTGGGGGGGACTCATGTCAAAGTTGTACCTTGGGGGGGACTCATGTCAAAGTTGGGCCTTGGGGGGACTCATGTCAAAGTTGGGCCTGGGGGGGAGAGTCATGTCAAAGTTGGGCCTTGGGGGGACTCATGTCAAAGTTGTACCTTGGGGGGACTCATGTCAAAGTTGTGCCTTGGGGGGACTTCATTCAATAAATCCCCATTCAATAAACCGACTGAAATAGGCCCTTAGCACTATTAAGAGTGTATTATAAAAATTCGACAACGCTGTACCGACTGAAATAGGGGTACCTTGGGGGGGGACTCATGTCAAAGTTGTGCCTTGGGGGGACTTCATTCAATAAATCCCCATTCAATAAACCGACTGAAATAGGCCCTTAGCACTATTAAGAGTGTATTATAAAAATTCGACAACGCTGTACCGACTGAAATAGGGGTACCTTGGGGGGGGGACTCATGTCAAAGTTGTGCCTTGGGGGGACTTCATTCAATAAATCCCCATTCAATAAACCGACTGAATTAGGCCTCTAGCACTAATAAGATTAAAAATATACACTAATTTGATGCTGGGAACACTCATACATTTTACAAATTCAAAATTTATTATAACATTTAGAAAAACACAAGTTTAATGAGTGATAGATGATTACACACTTACACTAGGCCTAGTATCACTCATACTGATGAAAGATGCGTGAATTAACAAATACAACAAATGCAATTACTATAACATTAATACTACCATACAAATACCATAATACAAATAAATATAAATACTATATCACATATTTAATACATATACCATATTACAAATTCAATACATATCCCATATTACAAATTCAACACATATACCATATTACAAATTCAATACATATACAATACTAACATTACTCTACATACATTTACACAGTATAATTAATTTATATTCCAAGTTCAAAAAAATTTACTTTTAAGCATTATTAAAAAAAAAAAAAAAAAAAAAAAAAAAAAATAGATTCTGAAAGTTCAATGCCCTAATTTAATCTGATGGATCATCCTCAACAAAAATTTGTGAAGTAAATTTATATAAATCATTTTTAGTTAAACCTTTAGTGAATGGATTTGCTAAATTAGATTTAGAAGGAATATGCTTTAAGTCAAATTTTCCTTTAAAAAAAAAAAAAAATTCCCTAAAAAACAACAACAACAACAAAAAAAAAAAACAATTTTACATTTATATGCTTGATGTGACTGTTCTCAATTGGGGATTTGGAAAAATCAATTGCCGACTGATTATCCGCATAAGAATAGGTAAAGGAGGTTTTAGGTAGATTCTCTATAAGCAATCTACCTATTGCAATGGTCCTCATGACACGACTTCTGTAAAATTTCTTCATATCTTCACCGATCACGATCCCTAAAACCCAAAACCACCCTCCGTTCAAAAGTATATATATATATATATGTAGGATCTTGGCTGGGCGTCTAGAGGTGGGGCAATGATGAGATGCGACTTAGATAACAACACATTTATTTGAAGGCACACAAAACACAAATTACACATAAATAATATTATAACAGCAGAATCTCCATTATTAACCAACTACTGGTTTCGAGACTTAACACATAGAACTAAGAAGTTCACTTCATCAGAATAACTATCACAAGCAACATTTAAGCACCTACTCACACTTATAATTCACAATAGCACCTTCGTGTACTATATCAAATATGTGAGATTGAGGTATTGAGCCCTCCATGGCTCTACACAACTATTCGGAGCATTTCAAGCTCTAATTAGAAGAAAATGACCATATCAGCCTTCGTGCTGACGGTCTCAACCGCTTTCCATTGCAGACAGATCCCAACTGACTACTCCGCTTGTCAGATCGTTCTCTGGGTATATCCGAGACAGCGCCATCTGTTGACTGTGCAAGGAATGCGTCCCACATAGCTTTCCACAGAACTTTCCACATATACATATATATATATATATATATATGTATGTATAACGCCTTTCCCATGTTAAGTTGTGAACACGACAACTGGAGTAATTTTCAATTTTATTTAACCAGCTCAGGATATGTTGTCAGGACAGTAAAAATCTCGGCCGAGTTCGTAGATGGGGTATCTTGCTAAAAGGGGGTGAAATGGTGGGGGGTGGAAATTTTCATTTGCCCATAACTTCTTTAATATTGAAATTATGAAAAAATTTCAAATCTGGCGAATTACCACCTTACTCTAAAGAACAATTTTTGTATTTAAACTTTTACGATGGCTTCAACTGCTTAGAAGTTACAAGCTAAAAAGTGATTTTTCGTCAATTGTGTTGAAGCCGACATTTTCTATAGCTCTCATTGCAAAAATTTATAATCTGATGTCCCGTGCAAACGATAATAAAAAAGATCACTGGAAATATAATAAAATTTTAATCATGTTTTTAATCAATACTAGTATCGCCCAGTGGTCGAAACTCGACCATTTTTTTTTGCAAAGCGAGGCAAAGCAAAGTTATTGCCTTGTCCTAAACGGAATGCAATTGCAACACAGCTGCGGCAATTGTTTGCCGATATTCATTCTAACTGAATCAGCAGAGTTTTACTTACTATAACTATTTCTCTCTGTAGATGTTAGCCTTTCCTGAAATGAGAGAAAATAGCAATGTGAAAACGCCCCTTGTTGTGTGATACAGCCCAGAAGCTAATAGGTACCATGTCAAACCAAGGCCCAACCAAATATCAAATTCTGTTAAATTAATTCGATAGGTTCATAAAGTACAGTGTTTGAATTAAAAAAAAAAAAAAAAAAAAAGATATTTTTCAAAAACTGTCGAATTGAGTTCGGGAAATTTCAAAACGGGTAACTTTATCGAAAACCGAAAATCTAAAACTTTTCTGAATCTTATATTTTCTACTTATATATGCAGAGGAAAGAATAATAAATCCACTTTTTTAAAAATAAAATTTCACTTAATTAAAATGCAAGGAAATCTCAAAACGTGTAAATTCATCGAAAACCGTAAATAAAAAGTTTTTATGTATCTTCTACCCACAAAAGTTAGCAATAAAGACACTTTTTTTAAAAAATAAGTAGCCAATTTCAATTAATTGAAACGTAAAGAAAGCTCAAAACATGTAAATTCAGCAAAAAACGGAAATTGGAATTTTTTCCGTATCGTCTACTTATACATGCAGCAGTTAGTAACAAATCCATTTTCCTTTTATTTAGTATATTAGTTGAATATTTATTGTTTAAATATCACCCTTTGAAATGAAATGTTTATGTTTACATTCGAAACTGGAAGTTTGCCATTTTTTTTTCTGGAGTTTTGTGATTTTAAATTAAAATTTTATCAATTTTACAGAAAAAATAACTCAATCAAACACATGTAGACAGTAACTTATATATAACTACTAGCAGGCTTTGCCCGCTTCGCTGGTCACTATATTTAAATGAAACTCTTTTCTATATAGTTTTATGAAAAAAAGAGAAAATAATAATACGGAAATCGCTCAAAAGTTCGCTTTGGGTTCCCGCTACCTTCGGCAGCGCCTTGTTCGTCCTTGCATTCTGCGATACCTGTCCCTATTGCCTACGACAATGACTTACCCGTGGGCTTCCATTTAGGTGCTTATCATATATGATAATTTCGATACGGACAGTATCGAAAATTTTGAAGTAGCCCTTTATATTTGAATCCTAGTTATATATGAGCAACATTATACGTGATGTACATAATATTTGCTTTCAAGTTATTCTCTATATTTATTTGATTTAATCGATCAACCATAGAATGACAGCAATTTCAAACCAAATATAATATTACAATATGCTATGATCGGCTACTTCTATCGCATGAGACAATTATTATTATTTTGTGGTTATATATACTTCATGCTTAGTTAATAGTAGTTGGTATATCGAAAAATAAATAAATTAATATGTAAACTTGATCATGGTACAGCCTTAATGCCCTTGGCGACTTTTAAATTTTTGTTGCCGTTTTAGACCAAAATATAATTTATGCGATTATTGTTCCTATATACGCAAGCGAAGTGTGACGTCACTGACCGTCCGTGGATGCAAGAAAATGATTTCGTATGTTAATCGCCCATTGGATTTTTTGTAAAAAATGATTAAAAATCGAAGAAAATTATTTATGTCTTAAAATAAGTTGTTAAAATAACCATGATTTTTGAAAGGAATTAAATTATGGTCGCCAAATAATTTGGCGATATTTTATTTTTCTACCAAGGATGACCGATATCAAATCTATTCCGCTACAACATATTAGTATCCTATATTAGATACTTTATTTAGACATTTGAAAACAAATTTGACTTCAAATTATGATAGAATATTTATAATTTCCCTTTTAATCAGTATATTAGTTGGATATTGTGTAAATATCATCCTTTGAAATTAAATGTTTGTGTTTTCAATCGAATATGGAAGTTTGGCATTTTTTTTTTTCTAGAGTTTTGAAATTAAAAATTCAAATTTTGTCAATTTTACAACAAAAATAACTTAATCTAATGCATAGACATGATAACTAATATATATCTATACCTAAATACGGGGATTAAAATCGGGAAATATTTTTCCTCGATTTTTAATAATTTTAAAAAAAAAAATCCAATGGGCGTTTAACATAGGAAATATTTTTCTTGCATCCACGAACGGTCAGTGACGTCATCACTTAGCTTGCGTATTTCTTTCTATCTTTTCCTTGGCCAAAAATGTCCGATCTACTTCAGCATCAAAATTATAAAAAAATGTCAAGAATTATCAATAAGAAAATACCTTTAATATATTGCTGAATTAACGTTTATGCCAAGCGTGTTTCATCCGCCATACTAAAAAAAAAAAAAAAAAAAAAAAAAAATATGAAGTTGAGGTATATAAAAAAAAATGCTGTGATATAAAATTCAGAAGAAATATGTTAGATTTGTAATATTACTATTTCATTTTAAAATTATAAAGTGTCATTTTCTCATCGACCAATTTAACATTTAGTAATTTCTTACTTTTCGCGTGAAAGCATATTTCATTTTATGCTGAAAACAATAAATAAATACATCTCGTAAACTTTTTTTGGCAACAATTAAAAATTTAAATAGTATTAAGTCAATATAAGTCAATAAGTTTATTATTTTCATATTTTAATTAATTTTAAAGATTTTTTCAAATTTTTTTTTTTTCCTAAACCATCCCTGGCCTATAAGGAAAAAAAAAAAAAAAAGAATGATCGAAATCGGTCAAGCCGTTTACGATTTTATAAAGCACATACAGACAAACATTCATTTTTACTTCCTTATACAAAGTATAAGGAAGTATAGTAATCCCGATTTGCGAAATGGATTTTGTATTTCACATTGCTCGAAAACGAATGATCGCTGAATGTTGCTAATTTATACGTGTGACTTTCATGACGTCTAGTTGCACACCTGCAAGTGTCATCTTAACACGAGATCTCGTTTCAGAGATATAAGGGATTTTACACGATTTTTCGTGACGTCTGTATGTGTGTGTGTGTGTCTGTGTGTGTGTATGTCGCATAACTCAAAAACGGTTGGACGTAGAAAGTTGCGAATTGGCACATAGGTTTGTTATAACATCTAGTTGTGCACCTCCCTTTTTGGACTTTGTATGATTTTCCGTTTTCGAGATATTTAGGAAAATCAGGTTCATAATGACAAAAATACATAGGTTTTGGCCATAATGTATCAGAAAACGGTAATAACTCAAAAACGGTTTAGACAAATCTTGCAATTTAACTGACTTCCCGACTAGCTAGACATTTGAAACTTTCAGAAAAGCTCAGAACACGTTGGCAATGTATTTTTTAAATATTTTTAGCCAACTGTTTCCGATACCTGCTGCCTTCAGCAGCGTTTATGTGATTCAACAGAAAATTTATTTAACTAACTTCCTGACTAGCTAGACATTTGAAACTTTCGGACTAGATGAGAACACGGCTTTTTAAATACTTTTAGCCAACTGTGTAGGGTCCCTGCTGCCTTCGGCAGCGTTACCAGTACAAATCTTGGAATCGAGTTTTAACTAACCTCCCGACTAGCTAGACATTTAAAACTTCCGGAAAAGCTCAGAACACGGTGACAATGCATTTTTAAAATATTTTTAGCTAATTGTTTCCGGTCACTGCTGCCTTCGGCAGCGTTTATATGGTTCAACAGAAATTTTTTTTAACTAACTTCCCGACTAGCTAGACATTTGAAACTTTCAGAATAGTTCGGAACACGGTGAATATGCATCTTTTTAATACTTTTAGCCAACTGTTTCAGGTCCCTACTGCCTTCGGCAGCGTTTATATGATTCAACAGAAAATTTATATAACTAACTTCTCGACTAGCTAGACATTTGAAACTTTCAGAATAGTTCAGAACACGGTGAAAATGCATTTTTTTAAAATGCTTTTAGCCAATTTTTTCGGGTCCCTGCTGCCTTCGTCAGCGTTACCAGTATAAATCTTGCAATCGGTTTTTAGCTAACTTTCAGAAAAGCTCAGAACACGGTGATAATTCATTTTAAAAAAAAATATTTTTAGCCAACTGTTTCGGGTCCAATGTCAATGTTTTTTAACATTATGTATATTTCTAAAAGTGTATAAGGAAGTCATGTGGTGCCCACATCAGATTTATATATATATAGATACCCAAATATCGGAATTAAAATCGGCAGATAATATTTCCGTTATTTTTTAATAATTTTTTACAAAAAATCCAATGGACGATTCACATAGAAAATCTTTTTCATGGCTCCATGGACAGACAGTGACGTCACCACTTCGCTTGCGTATAGTGATGCTACATTATACAAATTACTGTGTCTATGGTTTTATTTGAGCTTTATGAAATTGCCAGATTTAACAACTTTCTACTTTTAGGTATTTTTTAATGTAAAGGAATACGTGTATAAAAGGGAAAAATGGGGGAAAATGCATAAAAAATAAATGTATTTTTAAATACCTTCTTGACATCGTAAGAAAATAATATTTGTATTCGCACCTTCCGGCTAACCATACCTTTCGAATGATACCATTTTCAACCCTCTACTCCCATAATTAATATGTTAAAAAGGGACAACAAATTTTATGCTTGCCTATTAATATATAGATAATAATCTGATAAAAAAAAAAAAAAAAAAAAAAAAAAGTTTAATTCAACAGAAAATATGACGTTACAATTACAACAATGTACAGAGAAAAATGAAATAAATTTTTATCCGTGATTTTAAATAAATAAAATAAAAGTTAATAAATAAATAAATAAAATATATAAATAAAATAAACATATCTTAGGGCTAAGCAGATTTAGATCATAGAATAATAATAAAGGAAGAAGGAGCATGCCAATACTCTAATGCTTACAAACCCCTTCTAGTGAAATGCCAGCGGAAGCTACTTTAGCTCCTCTCAACGTTGAAGTAGGGCACCCATCCTCAGCGCATTTATCGCTGTTTGTTGTGGGTGCAGCCTCGCAGACTGATTGACAGAGAGACAAGACGATTCAAAAATCTCGCCAACAAGTCGCCAACCAATCAGATGGAAGCACTGTTACAACCCTATACCCGGCATTCCTGGATTTTACAAACCGAAACGAAAACACTTATGCTCCTTCTTCCTTTATTATTATTCTATGATTTAGATTTAGCTTTATTGAATTTTAAAAAATTTAAACATTTACAAACCAATAAATTTAACCTAAAATTTTAAGTAGAATGAATAAAACCCTTTTGTAGTTGAAAATTAAATTTCTTGAAAACAGAATAGCTACGTAAATAATGCAATGTGTGGGAACCCATTGGCTAAGTATTAATGCATATGTAAAATTTCTTTACAATTGTAACATTAACGTAAAGGAATCTACCTTTGCCTTTAAGCTTGCCGAAAAGGGATTTTTTTATAGATTATATTAGATGATTCAAAACAATCATCAATAACATTACTGAACCACATTAGCTCTTTAACACATTCTGTCATTGCTATAAACTCGCTCTCCATTGTAGATAAAGAATCTCCGAGCTCTTTAAAGGTTTTCCGGGAAATAGGACTTTAGCCTAACAAAACTATTTGTCCACCAATAGAGACACAAAGTCGTCTCTGTTGGAGACAAAGTCGGCATCAGAAAAAGTGATGAGTTCAATATTGTTACATCTTAAACTTATTTTAAATTTTCAGTGTATTTAATATATCATAATAATTTTAATAAACCCGTCCAATGTGCCTGTCCAAGGTTTGCTTGGAACTGACTGAAAATGTTCACAGCATATGTTATATCAGGTCGACTTCTCCTGGCAATAAATAATAAACAACCAAGAACGTTACGGTAGGAAAACTTAGCCATTTCTAACTGAGCTGTATTATTTGAGGAAGTGAAGGGGGGATAAATGCTAGTAATTCCAGACTTAATCTGTCGGCGCCAGAGTTTCAGATGAGTATTCAAAATAATGATCGTAATTTATTTTCAACTACGTGTAATCTAGTTAATGATTTAAAAACAGTATTATTGAGCACATTTGTTTGTTTAATTAGTGATGATTTCCGAAATTTGTATCCAATACGTGGGATATTGGATGCTGGGGCTAATTCTAATTTTGTAAGTAAACAATTGGCAGATAAGTTAAATTTGAAAAAAGAAAACGTAAATATATCGGTTTCGGGAGTAAATGAGATATCGTTAAATGTTCGAGCTAAAGTAAATACGGTAGTTTTTAATAGGGATAAAAATTTTAAGATGAAGCTAGAATAAATTATTAATATAAATTGAAAAACCTTTGACACACGTTAGTCCGGGCATCACATGAGAACGGCTGGACTGAATTCAACACCGCTTGGCAGAAACTTAGATCTTTACCCAACTTAAAATTACATCTATCAACTTTTCCGAAATTACTCCACTTTCCCCCCTGGGGGAGGCAAAAGACAAAAACACGTTAGTAAGCATAACTCGGCTCCTAATTACTCACAGTAAAGAAATTGCACATGGGGAGACTAGACATGATTACAAATAATACATTATCTGCATTTAGGAATTTTCGATTTTTAAAGGAAGGGAGGGGGGAAATATTGAAAATTCCTGATTTTTGAGTAGACCTCTATCAATAATAGAACAAATATATTAAAAAAAAGGCTATGCGACTTCCTTAGGATATTTCCAAAAACACATTTATTTTTTATTTAATTTTTTTTTTTTTTTTGGGGGGGGGGTTACGAGGGGACAAACTCGGGACACACCTTTCAGTGCTAAATTTGTCCTGAGAAATCTATGGTATCTGCGGTCACGAAATTTGGTACGTAAATTGTTTATATGTATCCGCTCCTTATTGTAACGGGATTTTACGAAATCCCCCCCCCTACCCCCTTGGTGTCGAGAGGGCTATAAACACGTGTAAAAACACGTTTTCCCGTTTGAATTCGCCTTAAACTATCTTAGATTGGCGAACTTTGGTGTGCGGATGTTGATTAGGTGCACGCATTATGTATTTTGTCGAGATTTCGCAAAACTTCGAACTTGGCCACTGGGGAAGGGGAGTAAGAATCGGGTAAGTTGCTGCCGAAGGCAGTGGGAACACGGACTCCTCACGTTGCAAGCGAGAAAAATCTCTACCGAGCACAGCGGGAACTTTAAATCATGTTAATTAATAATGATATGGGATTTTGACAACTCATTTCAGTATTGTGTCCAGCGAAGCGGGCAAAGCCTGCTAGTCCATATATAAAATTAAAGTGTTATCTCGCAACAAGTCCCTAAAAACTGTATTTATATACCTCTGAAATTGATTGGGATAAGTACATAAACCAAAGGGACATCTAAGGTACTCATAGGCTCCATTGTGGGTTACAACAACACTTCCTCTAATAATGCCTCCGAGCTGAGCTCTACGTCATGGAAGATCGGCCGATTTTATCCAATCAACACTGCCTATGATACATGTTGGATCGTGGTTATTGGATGAAATCGGCCGAACTTCCGTGACGTAGAGCTCAGCTCGGAGGCATTATTACAGGTGGTGTTGGTTACAAACGCGGTATATTTTCTACTTTTTTCTTCTATTTCCACATGGAAAAATCCATTTCTTAGATCAATAGTTGTAAAAAACTTTCCTCGCTGTAAGTGATCTAGGACATCCTCAATTATAGGTAATGGAAACCTATCTTTTATTATTTTTTTATTTAACTGACGATAGTCTTGGTGCATTCGATAACTATTAGCTTTCCTTTTACAAAGTACTACAGGGGCCGCGTAATCGGACGTACTAAGTCTTATGATATTATTTTGTAGTAATTCATCTACTTTTCTTCTATAATCTTTTGTTCTGTAAAAGCGAACCTGCGGGGACGCTGGCTAACAGGAATATCATCAGTTACCACAATGCTTATTTTTAAATCAACTGTTTTATTTTGTTTTTGCGGATCATAATTATTTATTAAGGACGTTATTTCTTGTTTATATCTAGAATTTCTAATGTGGGTCAAACCAATTTCATCTAAATTTGTCAGCTCTGCTAAGTTAATCAAAAAGTTACTTGGTGGGGATAAAATATCATCAATTGACATCTGACTATCATTGGAAGACATTAATACCTTTGCAACTTGGGAATTTTTTGTCACAGACAAATGTAGTTTAGAAAAAACATTTTTATTTTCTCCCATATTTTTTGTTTGTTCAGTGTTTTGATCGTTCAAAACACGTTTGATATATCCCACACGGAAATTATTCCGTTTACCAATTACAGTTAAGCCATGTTCATTTATTGATACATTTAATTTACTTATTACATTATTCCCTATGAGCAAATCATGAGCCGATTTTCTCACCACATAAATATTGGTGTTAATTATAATATTATCAGTGTATAAATCATGGTTAAAATAGCCTATGGGGTAGATTTGTTCTTGTCCTATGCCAGTTAAAGTACTGTTATCAAAACATAACTTGGGAGATCCAATATCAACATATCTATTATAGTTTAAAAGCGAAATTTCCGCTCCTGTGTCAAAATAAGCTTTCATTTTTTTCACCATTGATTTCACTAACTTTTTGGGGCCGCGGTAGCCCAGTCGATAGAGCGCCGGCCTCGTAATTGGAAGATTGCGGGTTCGGTACTCGAGCCGGCCACTGACCGTCGTGTACAGTAATGGTGGCTGGTGCACGTAAAATCTGTCGTGGCCGCAATGTCCTCCATGTTCCCATTAAAAATTATACCTCTGAGGGTCACCGAAGCGGGAGAGCCATCCCTTCCATGGAGGATCAAAAATGCGATGGCATGTCTCCGGACCACCTCTAGGGGTGAGTCCCAGACCGTCGTCTATTGCCCATCTGCGCAGCACTAGTGCGACGTAAAACCCAACCAACCAACCAATAACTTTTTGCATTATATTCAGTTTACTGGCATTTTCACTGATAGGAGTAATCTCATTAACTTCTCTTTCGGGACAAAAATTTTGAACATGGCCGTAATTATTACATCGGGCACATTTTAAGCCATAATTCTTCGTCGGGCAATTAGCGGCTATATGATCGTGGTTATTACATGAAAAACATTTGACATTATGTTTACTTATATTTTTAGAATTATATTCTGAATCGCCGTTTTATTTTTGTTTTTGCATAGTTTGATGAACGTTGAAATGATTTCCAATTTTCAAAATCCCCTGTGATTTTTTGTTAAGACTGTCTACGCTAGTATAATTTTTTAATGTTTTCTTTACGTTTCACCTAACTGCTTCGTAATCGTCTAACTTGTTTACCAGTGTTTCAATATTCTTTATCCTGAGTAAGTCGTCCAAAAAGTGTTCGGTAATTTTTGTTTAATTTGTTCTGTGATGATTAATTTTCGTACATCATCAAAGCTAGTAACCTGCAGTTCGCTTATCCATTCATCAAAAAATGTTTTTAATTCAAAGGCGAAATCACGCCAACATGCTAAATGTTCCTTACGATGTGTAACAAATTTTTTACGGAACTGCTCGGGTGTGAGTTTGAATCTTTTTAGCAGAATCTTTTTTATGTGATCATAATCGTTAGCTAAAGTGTCAGGTTCCCTATTTATAATACTAACAATGCCTAAAGGCAAAAGGTTCATTAGGTAAGTCACATAATAATCCCTGCCAATGTTCATTCTAGCGATTTGTTTTTCGAATAAAGTTAAATAGACACTGATGTAGCCTGTACCGTCAAATCGTGACATTAGTTTAAGCAAATTTTGTTGCTTGGGCACTATATTAATTTCTGAAGAACTGTTTTCTGAATTACTTTCATTAAGTATAACTTTATTTTCTAACTCCAATTTTTTCAATTCATATTGTCTATCGCTTTCTATTTGTTGTTTTTTTTTTATTTCGTTCTGCCACAATTACATCTAGTCGAGTTTTAACAAAATTTTCATCATAATCTTTAGCACCATTAATTTTTTTAATTAAATCTGCAATCTTAGCATTAGGGGGAGTATCTAACCCCAATTCTTCTATTAATAATAAAGATCAATTTTTCTAGCTTTATTAAGAAAGGCCATTTTTTTTTCTTATCTAATTGAACTATAACACTATTAAATTTCGAAAAGTGATATTTCAATAAAAACAGTTTTTATTTCATAGCATACACTTATATTCAAACCATCATATATTTGTTCATTAAAAATTGGTATATTATATATCATTTACTTATTTATTTTTCAGAATAAAACATTCCATCTACAAAAAACTGTTGTTCAATTTTTTATTCAGCATAAAAACTTTTATTTCTTTATTCAATAAAAATGAGAACGAAAAAAAAAGGAACATTTCTGTACTCATCCCATCATCAATGAGCAGAAAGTTGAATTCCTCACATATATATATATATTTTGGTAGTACCGTATGCTGTAAGAATTGCATCTATATTTAGACCGAAATTTTACTCGCCACAGTAAAATTTCCACTCGCCAATGGCGATCTGGCCAGCGGAAATTTCGCGCCCTGTCTTAAACTATAAAAATCTGTTTTTATAATTCAGGTTAAGCGAAAGTAATATGTATGCTACACCAAATTAATAAGGTTTTTAAAATATAGAAATCTAAATGATAGGAGATTAATTGAATTACAATCCTTGATAAAAATTAAGTTTATCAAACAGAAGGAAAAAAAAGTCATATGTAATTTTTTTTTTTTTTTTATATATACAATTTTATAAGTTATATAAAAGTTATAAGTGATATTACCAATTTTATTATTAATCGATTTTAGATACAATAATGATTTTCTATTTCATATCACTTATATTCATATATACAATAATGCATGCATCATTCCAAAGTGAAAATTGTTTTACAAATTGAATAATTATTATAACACACTCCTGATATCACTAAAAATGTATTTAAAGCTCTTACATGAAAAAATTATAATTTTACCTCACACGTTGGAACTTCACAAGCATCATATATTCTGAATTCAAATAAATCGCAATGTGACATAGATTCTATGCATTTATCTATCTCAGTGAACACATTTTGAACTTGATTTGTAAGATTTCTAAATACTGCTGCTGCCTATCAAAAAAGGTTTTTAATTAGATATGTTTGGTTAATTATTAAAAAAAAAAAAAAAAAAAAAAGAAAAGACATATATATTAAAAGAGTTATAATAACTAATGATACTGAAAATTCTATTAAAAATAGCAGTTTCATCTCACATCTACAATACTATGATAAGAAAGCTCCGCTTGAAAGTGAAGTCCTCGAGTCTGCATGACCATCGGTTGGTACATTCATTGTTATTAAGGACACAGAAGGCTGCCGCCACTCAATGTTCTGTTTGAACCATCTGTAAAAATCGCCACAGGAGCCGACTGAAAAAAACTGTTTTTGTACATAATGTTAGTAAAGAGGCAGTGTCCTGTGCTGGGTGAATTTGCCAACTAGGAAGCGAGTTTTGGACATTTACACCAGGGAATAATAAATTCTTTAGTTGAGTATTATTTAGTTGCAGGATGTTAGTTTTCCTGTAACAATATTTTAACTGAAGATGAACATGAGGATCCCGGTGATGACTGTGAGGGCGTCTGTAGAGATAGTTTTAAAGCCACACGAAATTTGGAGTAAAAATATTCTTTGAACGGAGTTTATTTTAGCTTTTGCTTCTTTTGTAAGAAACACTGCCCAGATACCTGCTCCATAAGTTAAAATTTTGTCCACAATTGTGTTGTACCAGATTTTTAATAATTTAGTAGAAATACCCCATCTCTTACCGACCATTTTCGCGAAGTTATGGAAAATTTTTAATGTTTTGATTTTTAGTTCATTAATGTGGTGCTAGCCAATTAAATTTTTTGTCAATTGTTATTCCTAAAATTTTGAAATGAGGTACATGTTTAACATTGACGCCATCTATCCTCCTCACCGGTGTCCTTTGTAGTGGTCTTGGTTCCGAAAAAGTCAGTGCTTGAGTCTTAGAAGTGGATAAATTGAGATTAAGCTGAGAAAGAAGATCGCTGAAAAGGTTTAATGCCTTTCGGGCCTGAGCCTCCAGGTCAATCCTCCTTCTACCAGAGACAACCAGGGAGAAGTCTTCCGCGTATGCAAAAGTTTTGAAACCCTTTGAATTCATTTCAATCAAGATGTTGTTGGCTATAATATTTCACAGAAGTGGGCCCAAACAAGACCCCTGTGGCCAGCCCTTTGATTGTTGAAGGTCTTTCGATTCAGGCCCCCAATTGATCATTATTTTTCTATTTGATAGATACGAACGGATGACCCCTGCCAGGTTACTCGGGCAATTAAGTTGTCTAAGAGTGTTCAGTATATGAAACCATTCGATGTTATCAAAGGCCCCTTTGATATCAAGTGAGATCAGAGTGGTGTATTCTTCAGACTATATGTTAACGGCGCAGGAGCTGAGTACTTCTTTCAATGCGTGTTCACATGATCTGCCCTCTCTGAACCCAAATTGCGAGGGATGAAGTAGTTTGTGGGCTTCCAAAAAGTGGTTTAATCTTATTACTATTAATTTTTCCAGCAATTTTCCTAATGTTGGTAGAAGGCAGATTGGTCTATATGAGGAGAGTTCAGAGGGAAGCTTCCCTTGCTTTAAGAAATACACCACCTCTCCCCTGCGGAGTATTTTTGGAAAATATTGGTGTTGCAGGCAGAGATTTGACCATTTGTGTATAATTTGTGGAATAGTGTTAAAAGTATTTCTGAGAATTCTAAAGTCTATATTGTCGGGTCCTGGAGCCTTCTTAACATCGAAACTGAACAGTGCCGACCTGACCTCCGCCTCAGTGAAGGGCAGATCGTGTGGAACTGTGAATTTAGGGATTTGAGACGAGGCCAGATTGCTCGGTGGAAATAAAATAGAGGTTAAATATTCAAGATTATCTCTTTTGGCGGAGTGAGCTGGAGGTCGTTCAAGTTTTAGCTCAGACGGGGTGAAGAATTTATATGAATAAAATTTTTGTGCAATGCCAAAAGGTTCTGTTTGTCGTGTGCAGAAGTCTTTCCATGCGGCTTGTTTTGCTTGATTAATTTGTTTTTTTTTTATAAATGACAGAAAGTTGTTTGATTTTAAGCTTGTGTTGGGAAATTAAGTTAGGATCAATGTATTGTGTTTGTCGTCTGAGTGCTATGAGACGATTCCGCATGGTTCTGAGTTGGGGAGACCAGAAATTATAGGTGCGCTGACGTCCCTTATTTTTGAGTTTAAAGGCAGAGGCTGCAATTGACTGAACTGAAGAGATTAGAAGAGTGGTGAATTGTTCAATCTGATGCGTGTTAGAAATTAAATTTAATTGTTCGGTTAGTTGTTCAGAAAGATTTAAAAGAGATTTATCAAATTTTTTAAAATTGCCTCGTTGCGTTTGGAATCTTTTGTTTGTGAAGGTTTTTGGAGGAGGATTTAAAGAATATGTTATGTATTTGTGGTCTGAACAATTGAATATGTATTGGACAGTCCAGTCAAAGATGTGTACTAAGGTTTTAGGATTGACTAAGGTGAAATCTGGCCAACCTCGCGCGTTATCTTTTTGAAAGGTAGGGAGGGAGTTGTCAATGTTGGCCAGGCATAGACTGCTAATTGTAATGTATTCAATTAGGCTGCTACCCCTGGCGTCTTCTATTGGAGAGTTCCATAGAGGAGAATCCGCATTGAGGTCGAAGCCGCAAAGGAAAAATTTTCTATGTGTAATAAGGTGTTGCCACTCTTGCAAATACAACTCAAAGTCAGAGGACGAAGCCGCATAGGCACTGCCAAGAATCAACTCACCCTCGTTAGTGGTCAGCGTGATAAACACACAATGTTCCTCAGTGAATAGATGCGTGTAGACAAGGATTTGTGTTCGTATTACAATGTGTGAGGAATGTTGAGCTGAGCTAAACTTGGTCCAAGCGGAAGGGAATCCATACAGGTCACCCTCTCTAGTGCAGTAGGCGTCCTGCAGCAGCGCGATGTCAAAGGAACTTTTGTCCATATAATCCCGTGCCGCCGAGTTTGCCGCTCTGCGGTTGTTGAGGTTAACCTGTAGGACTAGAAGACTTTTGAGAATTGAGGGTGGGGTAGCACTGGAAGACATCGCCTCTTGGGAAGGAGACATTTTCGATTTGACATTCTAAATTTAGTAGAGCGGAAGGGAAAATTTTAAATGAGAAGAAAAAAAAAAGAAAAAGAAAGAAAAAAGGAGAAAAAGAGTGTAAGAAGAGCTTACCCACTTGCTGCCAAGGTGAATCCAAGTGGTCCTGAAGGCAGGAGGTAGCATTGGTTACCTTCATAATAATATTTTTGTTGAGAATTTGTTGTATTCTGCAAGGTATTTTGTGGAGGAACAAGGAAAGGGTTAGATTGCCATGGATAAGCCCATGGTTGCACCTGGTGAGTTTGCTGGTTTATTGTCGACCACAGATTATTATACAGATAGGACACTCCCGTATATTCTTCGGTAACCGGAATTTGACTGCAACGACCCTATTGTCAACGGCTGAATTTTTCTCGAGCTCTCCAGCTTACGAAATCGCTCGTCTTATTTTTATTGTATCTATGTTCATATCGTAATATTAGTGCAACGTTAAACCCAACATCCAACCGACTAACCATTTATTGATGTTTACGTTTGGACTTTGTCATTTTTTACGAATTTGATTGTCGAAAGCAATTTATTTTAAGAAGCAAGTACTAAATATTAAGCAAATAAATTTCGAAAATATACATAAACCAGAAATATTTTTTTCATTTTAAAGCATTTTGTATTATTTACACCAAGCAATGTTAAATATTTAAGATTTCATGCCATACTGCTATTTCAGCATTACAGTTTGTTATATTAATCTGTAGTCTTGAAGACGAATGTGTTTGGAAAAATTTATTTTCAAACATAATAAAAATTAGTTTTATTTCTTAGAAAATAGCTGTGAATGTTATGATTTTGTAAATTTAAAAGTAGTAGAAAGAGTGAAAGAAAGAAAACTGCACATACGTTTTCGTTGGCAACTTTATTATTGTTTACAAACTTGATTGTCAAAAGCAATTTATTTTAAGAAGCAAGTGCTAAATATTAAGAAAATAAACTTTGAAAATATACATAAAATAAATTTTTTTTTTTTCATTTTAAGGCATTTTGTATTATTTAAACCAAGCAACGTTAAATATTTAATGATTTCATACTGCTATTTCAGAATTACAGTTTGTAATTTTAATTTGTACTTGAATATGAATATGTTTCACAAAGCATATTTTTAAACATTATAAAAAATTATTTTTATTTCTTAGAAGAATAGCTGTGAGTGTTTTGAGGATAATTTTGTGAATTCAAAAACAATAGAAAGTGAAGAAAAAGAAAACTTCCCATACTAACCTGCTACTAACTTCTCGCGAAATAGAAAAACAATTTTCGATCAAAGATGCTATTCATGTAGACTTAACACATGTAGTTCCCCTCTGTTGACACTAGTGGTGCTACTATATTTCCGGTTCGCGTTTTAGCTTCACTGTCCTATCTGTATGATAATCTGTGTTGTCGACTGGCGTTGGCGTTGAGGCCTTTCATTATTTGTAGATTTTCTTTGAGTTGCTTGTTGCTGTGCATTTGAATTACTAGAGAATTTTTTATCTAGTTTCTCTCTGCGTCTGCTGTATACTTCTTCAAATACTGGTCATGAAGGAGAGTAGGCTCGATGATGTGTATTGTATGGTCTTAGTCCTTTTTTAAGATTAATTCTGTTTTCCGTTAGACAATTAATGCAGTTTGGGGGTTCTTCACAATCTTCGTTCTTATGATTTTGTGTTCAGTGTGCACAAAATAGTTTCTGTGTGCACTGGGAGGGAGGGTGCTCCAAGCTCTGGCAATTTGCACATCGCGTTACCTGTGTAAAAGGACGGATGTTACACTTCTGCAGGCCTAGATTAAGACAGTTCAGGCTGATTATAGCCTCCGCAATTGGGAAGGGAGCCTACAAAATCCAATTTTTTAGGCCTCTTCCCCTTGCAGCTGTATGTCGAACAGTTTTAAGAGTATCTTTTGTTGTGCTTGTCAAAAATCCTAGGTCTTGTATTTTTTGTTTTAACATCTCTTCACTAATTTCCTCTGGAACACCAAGAACTATCATTCGTTGTTCTGGGCATGGTTTGAATTTTATGTTGAGCTTATCCTTTAGTGCCTGGCAATTTGTAAGATCTTGAATGAGGGATTCAGCTTCATCCTCTGTATTGCAGATTAGATCCAATGATCTACGGTAAGTCTTTGTGTCAGCTATATGTGCAAGTGTTGGTACTCTATTTGGACGTAGCAATTGAAAAATGTCAAACCCTCCACCGGAGGAGCCCTTCGAGGTAATATAAACGCTTCTTCGTGCAATATGAAATTCCCGAATGGCTTTAGCAAAGTTTGTATTTGGCATCTGGAAATGCAAGGCCCTGTGTGTTGCATCTGATGGCTGGAGTCCTGATGCATGAGCTTCTGTTTGTGCTGGTAGCACTTCCTTAGGTGTTGTTGACTGAGTGGATGTTATAAATGGATTGCTGGGATTTTGTGAGTGTTTGATGATTCCAGGTGCGTTGTAATGAGCTTCTTAAGCTCCTTTCTGTGATCTGTCAGGACCGGTTCCAGATGTCATTTAATGCTGGAGGGAGAATGTTGATTTGCTTCATTGGAGGAGGGTCCTGTATTCTGTTCAATTGTTTTAAGGATATTTTCTTGAACTGTTGAGATTTGATTCAATTTATCAAAGATTTCTTGATGATTCTGTTTAATCACCTCATGTAGGTCTTGTGGGAATTGTTTTGTCATTGGCTGACAGCAAGGAGTTGTTGGTGACGATCTAAGTGGGACTGGTGGTGCTGAGGTTGAGGTTGAAACCTCCTTCGTCTTGGTGTTTTAGCACAAATTTTCGATCATTAGGAAAACTCTGTTCAGCAGGGATACAGGAGCTTTACAGCCTTTAGAGCGTACGATTCTAATGATTTTCATTGCTGTTTTGGCAACAGAGAACAGAGATTATGGTTTTGCATTCCTCAAAATCTTCGTTTGGATTAAAAGTTTCCTTTGGAAGAGAATCTTGGACTTTCAAGAATTGTTGAGCTGATGCGCACTTTTTTCTTGAAGCCTTTTTTTCCCTGGAACTTTTGGACATTTCAGGTTTTTCGGAATGATTCGAAGTTTTACTTGAAGTGGTGGAATCTGAAGATGCACCCGGTTCGTCCTCGTTATCCGCATCAAGCTGTATGAGATTAGTTTCTGATATTTTGACAGAATCCTCGCTTGCAGATTTATAGAGGAAGAGTGTAAAAATATGCTAGTTTTAAGAAAATAGTATAAACAAACTCAAGTTAAGAGTTAAATTAAAAACTTAAGAAAGCTGTTAAGAAAAAATTAAGAAAAACTGTTTTATTTTTGGAGAAAAGCAAATATAAGATAAGAGAACGTCCAGATAGATGGATGGGACTTTCCCAGACGCACCATGTCTCATAAAAAAAAAAAAAAAAAAACAGTTCATGAGGTTTGTGAATTTAGTTTTAAATGGTTGGGAATAAAGTTCAGAAATTGAACGTGAATTAAAAAAAAAAAAAAAAAAAAAAAAAAAAAAAAAGAAAAAAGAAAAGAAAAAAAAAAGGGGTAGTCTGAATTCAGAAAGGGAGAGGAGGTAACAACAACAACAAAAAAAGGATGGTGAGCGTGAGTTAAGACATTGGTGTCGGTGCTAGAGCGGGGAAGGGGAGAAGGGAGATGGAGACATTGGATTAAGTGTGAAGAGGTTAGGCAATAGGGTGTGGTGGAGAGGGGGGGAAGGCGAACACAGATGGAGTGTGCTGAAGGGAATAACTGGACAAGCTCTCATTGAGAGTAGTTGATATGAACATCCACATGAAAAGCATCAAACTGAAGGGTAGAGCTAAGTGGCGAGAAAAGGAAATGGGAAACATATCGGGATGAAAACCCAATAGTGGACCGGGTGTTGCATAAACGAGGAGCCAAAGGGAGAAGTGGGTAGGGTTGAGATCTTAAATGTGAGTATGTTGGTGTGTTAACAGGTGTAGGAAAGTTGGTCTATACCTGAAATTCCAATAGGACCAAAATAATCGTTTTAAAGCTTCATGTTCAGTTATCTAACTGATAATTTAGATGAAAATTCTTTAGAACTAATTGAGCAAATTGCGAAAACTAAGTTATGAGGGATGTGAGCATAGCTGTAAGCAGGATGGTGTGTGAACGCAGTGCCGGGAAGTTGGTGTGTAAACTGAAATGGTGATTAATTTCGTCTCAAATCTTTTGAGCCGAAACAAAATTTCTAATTAATCGTGAAAGGAACAGCGAGACAAAATTTAACTTGTTAAGAGTTGTGAGTAAGATGGTGTATAAACAAAAGAGCTGGAGAGGAGATCAGGTGGCTTAACTAGGGATTTTTCAGGGGTCCGCAGGTTGTGAGGGTTAAACGACATGGCAAGGGTATAGTTATTGGGTTCAAGTAATGAGAGCTACGTTGTGAGTTAGGTGGTGTGTAATTAAAAGTGGAATACGATTGACGCTGTAAATCGTCATGGTCAGTGAACTGTTTGAAAATTTAGATGATATTGCTTTAGAACATATTTGGCAGAATGCGAGAACTAAGTTGTCAGGGATGAGTATTAATGTGAGCAGAATGGTGTGTGTTCGTAGTGCCGGAAAGTTGGTGTGTTAACTGACTGCGTCTACCATTGGCTGGCTTCTTTCTCTTTCGAGGACATGCGGAGGACTTACGCTTGAGGCACCGCAATACCAAGTTAAGATCGTTCTTAACCACGCCCATTCTACGACAGTTCGTAACATTTAAGATCAGACTTAAGAACGAGGCCTCGCAATCCCAGCCTTAAGGAGTATTGTTCCTTCTATTTTATTTTGCACTAGTAATTAAAATTTTTACATGTAATATAGATGAATCAAATTAATATATTTATAACAGTTATTATAATTACTAAAGCCTATTGGATCTAGAAAAGCAAAATTCTATTCATTAACCAAATGGATAGTGATGAATTACAAAAATAAAATGATTTTGTAGTACTTAAATGTATTTTTAACATTAAACATTCTTACCCTTTTTATATTTTTAACAAATTCTGAAATCTCCGATGATTCCCATTGTATGTTACTTAGGCCAAGATCTAATACAGAGCATAAATTTTCAGCTGGTATCCCAAGAATTGAAATCTGTAAAATAAAGCATTGTGCATTCATTATAATTCAATGAACAATAACCTTATCAGTAAAATTCAGTGTCTCAATAATCTTTAATACTATGCATGAATGTCTTTCATTGTTAAAATGGTGTAATGATAAAACAAATGAATGCATACAGGTACAAGTTAAAATAAATGGCATGTATTTAACTTGTTATTTTAATTATTTTAAATATATTTAGTATATAGGTAGTTATGAAATTTTCAAATGCATAATCTCAAATTACTGCCATTTTGATTAAAAATAAATAAATAAATAATAATAATAATAATAATATTAACAATAATTATAATGAATTGCAACTTCTTTCAAATAACAGCCAGAGTAATGCCATAAAAATATACAAACCAGTTTTTAGAACACGTCAAAGAGAGAGAGAGAGAGAGAGAGAGAGAAAATGAATAATCGAAAATCTTAGAAAAATGAAACATATCATCTTAACACTTTTGTGGATTTAAAAAAAAAAAAAAAAGAAAAGAAAAGGAAGAAAGAAAATGCAGTTAAGGTAGATTTTTAGTATGACAGGACTATTGTTTACAGACACAGAAGAATCTCCTCTCTTAATGAAAAAGGTACAACAGCTTTATAAAGCCCTTGTCTTTTAATCTTCCAGATATTGTTTAATTTAGTGTATTTCTTATAAACATTATCTCGATTTTGACCTTGAATTATCTTTTCGTTGTCCAAGAGATGTACACGTATATGATTTAAAATTGGATTTCTAGTAAGCATATCGGCTTCTGTGTTACTACTACCTTTCCTATACACAATGTCAAAATCGAACACTGACAACTTAAGCATGGGTGAAAGTAAATAAATTTCGTTGGACTGAAATATATATATATATTGTAATATCGGGCAAAATATAATAAACTCATACATAATGTATGTGGATATTCAAAACATACATTTCCAAAGGTTACATTAATAAGTATAAGTATGAAAACTTAGCAAAGTTATTTATTAATATAATTTAATTAACATTAATAGGGGCTGATTCAGAAAAAAATTGGGATATTTATTTTCCACTAACAAAGATTAATTCCATAAAATTGGCCTATCTGTATTATAACACATAAAAAAAGACTGAATTCAGTCAATAGACTGAAAACTTTCACCCATGAACTTAAGGGACCATCTAAACAACCGTCCCCTGGGATGTTTTATCTTTTTTAACCATACTAAGGCAGTATGATCTGTAACAACAGTAAATTTTGCTCCGTGTAAGTAACAATAAAAATGATCTATAGAATCTACTATCGCTAAGCATTCTAACTCTGATATTGAATAATTTTTACTTTCTTCTATATTCAATAGAAGAAAGTATTGGATTCGTAAAAATTTTCGACCTCGGGTTTTTGATGGATTTACACGTTTTGAAAGCTGTAGAACACGATTTGACCATTTTTAGAAAATGTCTGTCTGTCTGTGTGTGTGTGACAAAATTTTGTGGCAACTGTATCTCAAGAACTACTGCACAGAATTTCATACAAGTTGGTATGTAGTTGCACCTTGACATAAATTAGTGTCTATCAACTTTTGGTAAAAATTGTCTTACAGGTTGCGTTGCCATCCCGCTTTTTCTAAATTTTTAACATGGTGATATAGGACAAAATTTTGTATAAATGTGCATAAAGAGAATTATTTTTTTAGTAATCATTATGAAATTTACAAGAATTATTTATAATAGAAATAGTCAACAGGGAAAAAAAATTGTATGTGTAGGAGTCTCGCCCCCCCCCCCCCCCCCCTGGGGGGGAAGTCCCCCCTCGAAGGGAGTAAATTTTCAAGATGGGTATCTTTCGAAAGGTCTCATCAATACCTTTAAAACGAATGGTTGAACTATAAATCTGTGATAATTTAAAACAAAGTTATCGATTTTTTTTTTTACTTTTAACAATTTTTTTTTTTTTTTTTTTTTTTTTTTTAACGAAATATAACCAAACATGGTATTTACTTGGCCCCTGACATAAACTGGTACTGATTAGATTTGGGGATCAATCGCTCAACAGGTGGCGCTGTGATCGTACTTTTTCTAAATTTTTAACATGGCAGTATAGGGCAAAATTCCGTATAAATGTACATAATGAGATTAACCTGTGATTGTAACGTGTGATTAACCTGTGATTGTAAAATTAATATGAATTATTGATAATAGTAGTAGTTAATTAAAAAAAATTGTGCATGTGGGGGCACCGCTTCCCCCCCGGGGGGAGGTAAATTTTCAAGATGGGTATCTTTCGAAAGGTCTCATCAGTACCTTTAAAACGAATGGTTGAACTATAAATATGTGATAATTTAAAACAAAATTATCGTTTTCTTTTTTTTTTTTTTTAACAAAAAAAAAACTGAAAAAAAATCGTTTTTTTTTTATTTTTACTTTCTTCTATATGTAATATAGAGAAAGTATTGGATTCGCGAAAATTTTCGACCTCCGTTTTTTGACGGATCTACACGTTTTGGGATGTCCTGAACACGAATTGATAGTTTTTAGAAAATGTCTGTCTGTGTGTCTGTCTGTCTGTCTGTCTGTCTGTGTGTCTGTATAATTTTTTTGTGGACGCTGTATCTCACGAACATATGAATGAAATTTAACCAAACTTGGTATTTAGTTGCACCCTGACATGAACTGGTGCCCATTAGATTCGGGGATCAATAGCTCAACAGGTGGCGCTGTAATCGCATTTTATGCAAATTTTTAACATGGCAGCATAGGACAAAATTCCGTATAAATGGGCATAATGAGAGTTATTTTAAACTTGTGATTGTAAAATGAATTTGAATTATTGATGATAGTAGTAGTTAACTAGGAAAAAAAATTGTGCATGGGGGGGCATCGGTTCCCCCCCTGGGGGGGAAGTACCCCCCCGGGGGGGTTAAATTTTAAAGATGGGTATCATTCGAAAGATCTCATCAATACCTTTAAAACGAATGGTTGAACCATAAATCTGTGATAATTTAAAACAAAGTTATCGATTTTTTTTACTTTTAACAAAAAAAAAAAACTTAGAAAAATAATCGTATTTTTTTTTTTTTTTTAACGAAATTTTACCAAACTTGGTATTTAGTTGGTCCCCGACATAAACTGTTGCTGATTATATTTGGGGATCAATAGCTCAACAGGTGGCGCTGTGATAGCATTTTATCTAAATTTTTAACATGGCAGCATAGGACAAAAATTCGTATAAATGTGCATAATAAGAGTTATTTTACACTTGTGTTTGTAAAATTAATATGAATTATTGATAATAGTAGTACGTAACTAGGAAAAAAATTTTGTGCATGGGGGGCATCGCTTCCCCCCCTGGGGGGAAGTACCCCCCGGGGGGGGTAAATTTTGAAGATGGGTATCATTCGAAAGGTCTCGTCAATACCTTTAAAACGAATGGTTGAACTATAAATCTGTGATAATTTAAAACAAAGTTATCGATTTTTTTTACTTTTAACCAAAAAAAAAAAAAAGAAAAAAATTCTATTTTTTTTTTTTTTTTTTTTAAATATTGTTAGTGATTGAATATGTATTAATTTTCACAAAAAAAAAAAAAAAAAAAGGAAAAAAAAATCTTTTTTTTTTTTTAAATATTGTTACTGATTGAATATGTATAGGAAAATATAGAAGAAAGTCTTGTGGTGGCCACAACATACTAGTTTTTATTGTTATTGAGTAAATTTGTATGTAGGAAAATATAGAAGAAAGTCTTGTGGTGGCCACAACATACTAGTTTTCACAATCTTTCAGTTTACGTGAGCAATAAGCAACGGGATAGAAGCATCCATCCAGATGTTGCTGCTTCAGAACACTGGCGATCGCTTCACCTGATGCGTCGTAGAAAAGGTGAATTGGGTAGCCAGGTTTAAAGAGTTTTAACACAGGTCTAGTGATTAGAGTACTTTTAAGACATTCGAAAACTTTTTGACATTCCTCAGTCCAAATAAATTTTGCCTCTTTTTTAAGGAGTTTATTTAGAAGTGCACTAATTTTCGCGTAATCATTAATGAATTTATGAATTATGATAAACATTTACACTTCCAAGGAATCGCTGCAGATCTTTGACGTTACGGGGAGGTAATAGTTTGTTAATTACTTCAATATTGCTACTGCCAGGTGAATATTCGCCATTGGAAATATGATAGTAAAGATTAGTAGTAAAGATAGTAAAGATTTCTTTAAGGTGTTTAATATGTTCTTCAAAATCTGTTGAGAAAACTATTATATCGTCAAAATAATTTAAAGCGGAATTTACTTGATATTTATTAAGAATTTGTCTAAGTACTCTTTGAAAAATTTGGGGCAAGAACGAACTCCAAACATTAATCGATTACTTTCATAAAGTCCGAAATTAGTTGTAAAGGCCATTTTTTCTTTATCCTTTTCATGCAAGGGTATATGCCAATAGCCAGCCCTCAAATCAAGTGTGGAGAAAATTTTAGCATTGGATAATTGATCTAATACTGAATCAATCCTAGGAATTGGTTCAGAATCGTTTTTATTACGTTGTTGATTTTCCTGTAGTCAATGCATAGCCTATTTTTAACTTTATTATCATTTTCCTTTTTATGTGCAAGGGTTACTGGAGAGGCATATGGGCTATACGAGGGTTCAATAATATCATATTTTAGCATTTGATCAATTTGTTGTTTGATTTCATTATTATCCTTAATGGAGGCTCTATAAGGGCGACTACTAATAGGTAACTCGGTGTTAAGTATTATTCTGGGAGGTTCTATATTTATCTTGCCAATATCATACTTGTGACGAGAAAAAATATTAAGATACTGTTTAACTAAATCAATTAATTTGTTATCATTATTTAATTCATAATCAATGTCGTGAATTTCTTTTGCAAACTCATTTGAACTATTATGGTTATTTCCAAAATTAATTTTACAAGCATTTTTATTTTCATTGTTTTTAGCAAAATTAGCATTCATACTACTAGTCTTATAATTATTGCAGTAATAAGAGAAAGAACAGTTATTATTATTATTATAATTACAAGTTCTAGTACATTTTTTAAAATTCAACTTACTGCTTTTCAAAAGATTATTACCTTCATGAAAATAAGCATTAGTAATGGATATATTTAAAACAGGTTCAGTAAAAGTAATATCTTTGCCAAGCTGGAGAACTTTTTTGTTTTCAGAATCAAGATTAAGTTTAAATTTCAAAATGCTATCGTTATTAAATAATAAATAATCGAGATTTGTATTTATTACAGAAAAGTTTAAAAAATCTGAAATTTCTCCAACCTGACAATATAAACTAATTTCATTACTTACAGGGATTTGTCCATTAACTGTTAAAAAGTTTCGGTCCTTAGGTGAACTCAGTTCTGCCGATTTAAAATTATTAAAGAATTTTCTTGGTATGATATTTCTTGCTGAAGCTGTATCTAGGATTCCAATGAAGTCTTTTTCGGGAAAAATGACTTTCACTTTACGGACAACGATATGATGCTTCATACAGGCGACCTGTAGAATACCGAAATCAACCAGCGCTGTCGCCGCCGAGCTTCCACCAGCAAAATCAACAATGACCATTCTAGGATGAAGGTTCGCTCTCCGGGGGGTGGAAGATATGAATACGGGTACGGAGCGGGTGGAGCAGGAAACCTCCGGGGTGGTCTTGAACTTCATGACATCATTTGATTCGGCGCATCATACTGAGGAAATTTTTTCTTTTCTTTTTCCTCTTTCAAGCGTAGTTTTCTAGCGGCAGCAATCCATTCTGACGGGGTGTTAATTTCTTGCATCCGAAAAAAGTTCTGATACTACATGGGCATGCCGTTTGTCAAGCCATCGATTATAATGTTCTCGTTTATATCTAACTTTTTTTCCGATCGATAATTTTTTCCTGAAGTACTCATCAATGTTACCTTCGAATTTTAATTGGACGAAATTTTCAAAAGTCAATTCACATGAACTTTCATAACAGTCAAGTAAGTGTTGTTTGATGTCAGCGTATTCGCTTTCCAAATGATGCTCAACTACACTTTCCAGAACGTTTGGTGCGAGATAAGTTACTAGTAAATTTTTCCTTTCGTCCGGATTCTCCCGAGTTCTGTATTCGAACAGCTTGAAAAATGCGGTCACATGTAAACTATTATTTCCATCAAAAACAGGTACATGTAATCTCTCCATGACAGCACCTCTATTTTCGTTTCTATGATCATTATCTATCATTGGAAGCTCAGCAAAAGGTAGTTCATCGAATAAAATTCTTTTTAATTGGGTACGAGTAAGCATACAAATTCTTCTCAACAGGTCAATTTAAGTAGTAGATTTTCGCTCGAAGAAAAACAGTCTTTAATTAAAGTTCCATTACAGCTTAATTCGAATAAACATTGATCTAAACAGGTTTTTTCAAAATCCTGTTGACTAATAACTGTCATAATAAAGTTGACAGCTACACATTTAAATAATTAAAATGCAGTCGTTGGCGTAAATATTTTTTTAATGAAATTCAGGTTTACAATCCATCACACGAAGGTGAGCCATCCTTGTCAACTTACATCTTAACCCGTTAGTAGTCGCTATCGACAGCGCCACCTATTACAGACTGCGAACTTTTTATTTAACTGTCACCAATAATTTTAAGAAGTGATGTGATCGACGTTAAATCGATTTTATTCGCGTTTTATGTATATCAAATGCCACTTCTAAGAATTTTTGGTGGCTATTGAATAAAAAAATCTGGAAAAACTGAAGGATGGGCGGCAAATCGACCAACTAGCGACTACTAACGGGTTAAGAAACCTAACTCGCAAGTCCCTGGCCTGAGACCGACTGCATATCCCTTTTCGCGGGAGCGATCACTTGATGCTAGTGCTCTAATTGGCTTAGGGGAGTCATACGATACCTAAGAGGGGTCAGAATATTCTGGATTACATTGCATTGCGCAATATAATAAATAACAGTTTTGTTTCATCGGAAAATAAAATGAAAATACCTTTAAGAATTGAGAACAAGTTAAAGAATTTGTAATTAATGAAATATCTAGAAAATGAATTAATTAGGGCGCTATCAGTGGATTAGTGGGAGGTAAAGACATTTAAGTTTGAGAAATAAAGCTATAATTTTAAGGGGGCTTTTAATTATATTTCATATAGATATATTTCCTTCAAAATTTATATAAATTCAATTATTTGGGATTTTTGGTTTTCCAGAAATGACCATTTCCTAAACACCCCCTTTAATCTAGAACCTATTACATGATTTTTCTAGAGTTCAAAATACTTTTTATTTCTTTTTTAACCTATGCACAACATAACTAACATACCAAACTAAAAAAAAATAATATACATAATATATTATTTACCTCATCTTTGTTCAAACATGATAAGCTTTTACTCAAAAGATCTAACGTCATTCTTATTTCATGTCTGTGTTCATAATATAGTCTTTCCTTTAAATAAAAATGAGAAAAATTAATAGATATAAAGAAATAATCCTCCATATTCATTTAATATATAATGCATTTTTTTTTTTTTTTTTAATACAAATTTTGAATATTAAAAGCAAAAATTTTGTAAGAAAATATCACGACTGTTTTGAGTTGAAATAGTTAAGAAAGTCCACTTCCTGTTCTGCTTAGTTAATTCAATAAAAATAAGAAAATAAAGTAGCATTTTTAAAATAATTTATGAGGTTTACTTATAATGTTCTGCCCATCTATCAGCTGAATGGTTAGTACTTTGGTCTTCAGTTTTCAGGTGCCAGATTTGAATGCCTGTTCTAGCAGGAGTGTTCATATTGGTTCAGAATCAACTTAAAAATCATCTAATAAGACTTAATGTGGAAAAAATGAATTATGAAAATTAAAAATCTCTGGTAAGCAACAATTACAAGATTTCCATTACACACTACCATACATGTTATGCTGTAGAAATGCATAACATCCTTAAATTCATATCCAAAATAAATCATTAGGATAGATATTCCTCAAATAATTTGCAAAATAAAAAATAGTTTAGTAATTCTGTAAATACATCCATTCATGAACTCGATTTCTTTGAAGCTTTTCATATTTATAAAATATTTAAAAACCTTGTAAATTGTAATTACGCTGTTCCCTATATGTCTGATTATTGGAAATTTTACATTCAGTCCACATTTTCTTAATTTTTCTACTGTTTACACAGCTATACATTCCTAAATTCCTATTGGCCACACTCCCCACCTTTTCTGTAATCCTATTGGTTGAATTAAATTCGGTCCCTCTCTCCTATATATACGAGCACTTCGCCAGATTCAGAATTCTTTTTTGCACTGAAGACGGTACGCTTAAGGCTACCGAAACAGCTGTATGCATCTAAAATATTTTTCTTTGGCGTTTCTGACGTAGTAGTTTATTCGGGTTTTAATTTCGGACACTTTTGTTACCGACTGTACAACTAAAGTTCATTAATATGCTTTTTTCTTCTTTTTAATTCCGGATATTTTAACACTGTTGATTATCAGGGGTATTTACATTCCTGGTTTTGTATTTTATTTTCCACCAGTAATTTCGAACTGTAGTTTTGGTTATAGATAATTACTAAACTTTACTAGAAAGCTATCAATAATATAACTGTTAAAAAATTTTGGTAGCAAGCGGGGATACAAACAACCCTGGATTATATATTGTTTAGAAAAGTGATATACAGTAGGTGCTGCGTAATGTGATCGCGGATAATGTTATCATTCGTTTAATGTTATCAGAATCACGAAGTCCCGAACGCTTGTATATTAACACACGTTAAAAGAATCGGTTTTTGTAATCAGCGCCTTCGTTTATTGTTATCACTTTCAAGTATCATTTTCGATTTTTTTTTTCATTCAGTTAACAAAAATTGCAAACTATAAAATCAAAGGGAAGAAAAGAATAGAAGGCCTCTCTGAATTTTTCCCCTCTGCCCATTTGCACTTATAACCCAAGCATTTTAGCTATGGAAAGAAAACGCAATGATAACTCTCAAGGACAAAATCGACATTTTGAAACGCTTTAATAATTTACCCAAGCCCAAGATGAGTCAGAGGAACGCTGCTGCTACGCTAAAAATCTATCAGTCATTACTCTGTGAAATGATAAAGAATCGCGACGAGATTGACATTAAAGCGAAGATGAACGCAAATTTGAACTGTAAGCGAAGACGTACTGGAAAAGATGGAGAAGTCGAATCTGCTTGGAAACTGTGGTTTGCCATGTTAGACAAAATGATGCGCGCATAAATGGTCTTTAATGCGGAAGAAAGCTGAGGATATTGCTTCGAAAATGGGCAAAGGAAATTTCGTCGTAACAGACGGGTAGTTGAATTGCTGGTGAAAAAGAGAGAATACTGTGTTCAAACGTACCCATGTAGAAGAAAAAGATGTTGATTTTTCAGCTGCAGAAAAATGGATTTCCGAGGAATGACCGAAAATAATCGCTTATTATTCACCCAACAGCATCTGCAATGTTGATGAAACCGCTGTTAAAGCTACCTAAGGAAAATCACCGTTTCCTTCTGCTTTCTAAAAAACTAGTGTTATCTACGGACGCCAGTAAATGAAATATTCACACTTTTATCTTCAAAGCGGCTACTCAATTGAATAACACGTACTGCGCTTTTTCTAAAAATTCAAATACCAGTAAAAAGAACACAGCTACGTTGAATATTATTTACAAAAAGAAATCATTTGAAAAATACAAAAAACTTTATTCCCAATGGAAAAAACCTACTGCTCTAAAACAGTGAATTACTTATTCTAAAAATTTTAATACACACGAACTCTCGATTAAACGAGACCAAGTATCATATTTTTTTTTTAACCAACGTTGCCATCCAATAATAATAATATTCATAAAATAAATAATAGACATAATAATACATTTTCAACATCCTCCCACCTTTTGATTATAAATAATAATCAAAACATAAAAACTATTAGTCAAAACAACTCTGGTACAAAGATGGCAACATTACTTAAAAAAAAAATATATATAAATGAAAAAGTAAAATAAATAGTAGAATGATCAACAATATCTAATATAATCTACAAGTTCAGTCTTTCCGGCACTTTAATTCTTCTGCCAACTCTACTAAACTTCATTTGCTCACTAGTAGTACAGTCTGAAACTTTGGAGATGTTATCTGATTCTTTAACTTTACTGAGAGTCATCGGTGTGGGAAGATCTTCAGAAGATGTTATCTCTAGGGGATAAACTCTTTGAATCGGGCGTAAGAGCTCCTTTTGGGAAGTTTGAACTTTAACAAGTCGTACTTGTTCGTCTTTACCTGGTATAACCTCAGTGATACGACCTAAAGGCCAGTAGATTCTCTTTTTATTGTCGGCTCCCACCATAACAATTTCGCCAACAGTAACGGTATGTTTGTCTGACTTTTTGCTTTTACTTTAACGTAGAATAAGAGTACCAAGATATTCAGATCTAAAACGGCTTCGTAAATCTTTGAGAATGGTTTGTCTGTATTTGAGCCTTTTACACAAAAAATTTTGCTCAACAGCATCCAAATCAGGAAGACTGCATTCATGCATATCTTGGATGAACATCGATGGCGAAATTGGTTTTACAGCTTCCTCTTCACAGATGTAAGTAAGAGGTCTTGAGTTGACTACCTTCTCACACTCAGCTAAAACCGTCATCATCGAGACGTGCCAGCCCTAATACTCTTTTCAAGAGATCTTTTAGAATTCAAATTAATCTCTCCCACCAACCGCCCCACCAAGCAGCAGTTGGGGGATTGAACTTCCAATCAATAGAGTTGACAGCTCCATGTTTTCGTATGCGTTCCCAGACTAGTTTCTTGAAATAGTTGGCTGCTCCTACAAAATTTGAACCATTGTCACAGTATACAGTAGAGCATCTTCCTCTGCGAGCTGTAAATCTTCTAAAGGCCATTAAGAACGCATCTGTTGAAGCAGAAGTAACAAGCTCCAAATGGACTGCTCTGTATACTGCGCAAGTAAAAATTAAAACCCAGCTTTTGTTGTTATACTTGAGAAATAATGGCCCAGCCATATCAACACCAATTATCTGAAAAACTGCAGCATCTTTAACTCTGTTTTCAGGAAGTGGAGGACTGATTACTTCTAGGTTCTTTGAGCGAAATCTTTTGCATGCAGTGCAGCTGGCTACAACATTTTTCACCGCCTTTCTGCCGTTTAGGATCCAATACTTTTCTCGAAGTATATTTAATAGTATCTGGACACCTGCATGGCAGTTCTCAACATGTGTTTTATAAATTAGTCGTTTTACCACTTCATGTTTTGATGGAAGAACAATAGGTTTAAGAAAATCTTCACTATCCTTTCGATAAATAATTTTGGTCTTCAAACGAATGACACCAAGCTCGTCTTTAAACGTTTGCAAAGTTTTCAATCGCTTTTCGTCTTCTTGAGAAAAAGACTCATTCTGAATTAGAAGTAAAACCTTCATTTCTGCTTCATGAATTTCTGAGGCTGTCAATTCACCATGCTTCCTCCAATTTAAATTCCTGCAGTTGTGCTTGAAACGAAGGATCCATGCAACAAGACGAATAATTCTGTCATAACTAGAAAAGTATCTATAGTACCAGTCTTCATCAACAATAGCTTCAGTATTTGTCAGCATACAAGTTTTTCTAGGTTTTTCCTTTTCAATTTCTTCCTCATTCCAATCGCGATTGGAGAAATCCATCATTGTTCAAAATTCAGAAACATCTTTCATCCATTGTGGACCCTCCCACCATTTTGATGAGACTAGATGCTTTGCTTTGCACCCTCTGGAGGGCAAGTCTGCAGCATTCTTCTCGTCTCCATGATGAAGGATCACTCAGTTTTCTGATCTCCTGCACTCTATTTCTTACAAAAACGGACCAATTTTCTTCTCGCTGTATCCAGGCAAGAACCGTTGTAGAATCACTCCAGTAATGAGTCATAACATTTCTCCAACCAAGAGCTTCAATAACCGAATTCGTCAGTCTCGCTCCAATTACAGCAGCTAGAAGTTTCATTCTAGGAATAGTTACACCTCTTAATGGAGCCACTCGAGACTTTGCTGCAAGCAAAAATAAATTAATTTGATTATCGTCCTCTACTCTAAGGAATGTAACTGCACCATAGGCATCTTTGCTTCCGTCAACAAATGTGTGAATAGTGCAGTTGCTTAAATCTTCGGAAGATACTCGAATAAACCTAGGTATCTGTATATCAGTCAAATACTTCAGTTCTTGAAACCACTGCATAAACTCTTTATGAAGCTCACCAGTTATCTCTTCATCCCAACTCGTTCCTAGTTTCCATGCCTTTTGTAACATTAATTTTGGACAAAGCATGACTGGTGAGGTGAAGCCAAAAGGATCAAATACTTTGTGGACGACAGACAAGATACTTCTTTTGGTTACTTTTTCCATATTAATGTTGTCTAACCATTTCATGTTAATTTTCAATGTATCCAGCTCTTTATTCCAAATAAGACCTAATACTTGAGTCTCTTTCTTAGAACTAGTCACATTCCAGTCGCCAGACCATTCCCATTCTCTAAGATCAAAACAACCTTTGGCCATTAAAGCTTTAGAATTAATGATAAACTTATCTAATTCTTCTTTGTTATTAACGCTGGTAACG
This sequence comes from Salticus scenicus, assembly GCA_963930645.1. Classification (NCBI taxonomy): domain Eukaryota; kingdom Metazoa; phylum Arthropoda; class Arachnida; order Araneae; family Salticidae; genus Salticus; species Salticus scenicus. Next base: position 4,135,060 of record OZ005656.1, read on the forward strand.
ACATTATCTACGTAGAAACTCTCTAAAAGCCTTTTCTTTAAAGATTCTTCAAATCCGTTACAACGCCGAATATGATACTCAATTACCGCAGCCAAAAGGAAAGGACTGCATTTAACACTAAAAACAACTCTTTTATGGCGAAAAACTTTTAGTTTCTTTCCTTCTAAGTTTTCCTACCATAAAAAACGCAGGAAATCTCTGTCGTCTTTACGAATGCTTATTTGCAGAAAAGCTTTCCTAATGTCGGTGATAACGCCAAATTCTTTTTCTCTGAATCGAAGTAAAATATCTGGGATAAGTTCCATTTGATTAGGACCACATTCCAAGCATTGGTTTAAAGAAGGATAATTTGCTAATCTAGCTGAAGCATCAAACACTGGGCGAATTGGAGTAGTGCTGCTACTATGTTTTATTACAGCACGATGAGGTAAGTAATTGCCATAGAAGTTTACTTCGTTCTTGGGAACTTCCTCAATTATGCCTTCAGTAATCCAGCTCAGAAGAACATCTTCATATTTTCCATACATGTTCATCGCTATAAGCTTTGCTGTTGTGTATTCGAGCCGTTTCTTCGCCAAGCTCAAGTTGTCGGGTAAAGGCGACTTATCATCAGCCCATGGCAAACAAACTTCATAGCGGCCCTCTCTATTAACTGACACTGTTTCTAAAAAATGCTCTTTAGTCTGAATATCAGTCTCGTGTTTGGACTTCTTCTCAATAGGATCATAGATTCCAATTAAATCCAACTTCCATAGATTTGAGATTTCAGCTTCATTTACATATAGCGATAACACTGACATCGCCAAGTTTTCTTCCGAGGCTTTTTCAGGCGGTACTTTTCCCATTAAGGTCCAACCTAAGTATGTTTTTAAAGCCACGAGACCCGATGATAAGACCTTTCTGTTTCCTGTCAACATTTCCCCATAACGTCAGCTCCGACGAGAATATCGATTGCTTCACATTTGTCGCCAATGTCCGTTAAATTAATCTCATTTTCTTCTAACTCCTTTATCCAGGGGCCTTTAAAAACCGGTCTAATATTTTCACATATTGTAGACTGATCCAAAACTTCGAAATTGCAGCCAAAATTTTCTTTCAAATGTTTCAATGTCACTTTATAGCAGTTATGATTGACCTCGTTAGTGATAACGCCGCCAAAAAGGGAATGAACCATTTTCTCTTGGCGAATAGGTATATAATTCATTTCTTTGGCTACACGTTCCAGAATATATGACTTATGCGATGCAGAATCAAAGAGCAATCTCACAGTTTTCTGTTTATTGCCAGAGACCAATTTGGCTTTCACGGTTTGAAGAAATATTTTTGGACTTCGTTTATTGAAATTGGACATACTAACATCATTTTCTGCAGGTGTTTCTTCTTTCTTTTCTACAGCCTTTTTTTGTGAATCAAGTACATTTAGAGGAAAATGCTTTTTAGACCCGATCACACACTTTAGAACTGTTCGGCATTTCTTAACAGTGTGAGTTGGCGATAAACAGGCAAAGCAACAACGTTTATCTTTAATTATCTTTTGTTTTTCTGCTAAACTCATTTTCTGAGCTGAAAAACAATCTGAACTTGAATGTTTGCCATCACAAAAAACGCATGATTTCTTCACCTCTCTATTTGAAGTGGCCGTTAATAAACCCGCAGCAGTAGGTACTTTACTTTTCAAATTTTCAAAATTGCATTGCTTCCTTTTTAAAAGTTTGTTCTCTTGGCTCTTTCCTAAACCGAAACCAGCTACAGCCAAAGATATATCCTTTCTTCGCCTTCAACTTCTTTTTTGAGAAATTGCATTAAGTTATTTAACTTCTCTTTAGCATCAGTGTTTGAATGAGAAATGTTACGATTCCAAGCCTTTAAAAAATCAGCTGGAAAACAAGATTCAACCATGGGATACAATATAGATGCACATTTATCCGTGGTTACACCTAATGTTTCCAATGCACGTAGATACGATTCAAGTCTGTCATATAGAGAAGTTAATGAAAACATTTCCTTAATTTGAACAGAAATAATTAATTTTAGTAACTGTCTAACGTATACTTCGACTAAGAGGTCCTCTCTTCCAAAGCGAGATTTCAGGCTTTCAATCGCTTTTTTCATAATTGGCGCCAGTTGGCGGAAAACTTTCAACTACTTCTCTTGCACGGGAACCAGCAACCGTGGCTTGCACTAAATACTGAAATTTATCTTCCGGTGCGATATCTTCATCTTTATGCACCTGCTCAAATTGACTCCAAAAAGGAAGCCAATCTTTTAAGTCATCGCCAAATTGTCTAAATTCCAATCTTGGCAACGTAAATTTCCTTTTTGAATTGCTTAAATCAGGTAAATAATTTAATGGAACAGATACACCTCGACTTTGAGCTTGAATTCTAGCGAGCTCGATTTCTTTTTCAGATTCAAGTTTCATTTTTTCAGATTCAAATTTCATTTTTTCAAATTCAAATTCTTTATCTTGTTTCATTTTTTCAAATTCATTATCTTGTTTCCTTTTTTCCTTTTTATCTTCTCTTTCTTTTTCTTCTTGCTCTTGCAATTTTCGCTCGGCAACAGCATTTCCTAATAGTACTTGAACAAATTCCGCATCTTTCTTGTATTCTTCACTGTTCAATATAATATTTTTTAATCCTGAAATAGTAATATTGGCTGGTACTTCTTCGCCAATTTCAGACGCCATATATATCAAATCATCTTTCTTAAATCCTTTTACTGCTTGAAACATGTTGTTTCTTCACTAATGTCCTGTCGCTCGGACTCCACAAATGTTAAAGCTACCTAAGGAAAATCACAGTTTCCTTCTGCTTTCTAAAAAACTAGTGTTATCTACGGACGCCAGTAAATGAAATATTCACACTTTTATCTTCAAAGCGGCTACTCAATTGAATAACACGTACTGCGCTTTTTCTAAAAATTCAAATACCAGTAAAAAGAACACAGCTACTTTGAATATTATTTACAAAAAGAAATCATTTGAAAAATACAAAAAACTTTATTCCCAATGGAAAAAACCTACCGCTCTAAAACAGTAAATTACTTATTCTAAAAATTTTAATACACACGAACTCTCGATTAAACGAGACCAAGTATCATATTTTTTTTTTAACCAACGTTGCCATCCAATAATAATAATATTCATAAAATAAATAATAGACATAATAATACATTTTCAACAACCGCACTTTATTTTCGTGCCTTGCCAGAACACACGCATCTGTTCAATGTCGTGGGATAGAGGAAACAATTAAGGAAACAATTAAGAACTGTTCCTCGCACGGTGGATTCGTTAAAGCTGACGAAGGTATGAACATACCGGAATTCGACGAAACAGTACTCGTAGCATCAGACATGACTGAAAATGACTTTGCAGAATGGATGTCTATAGATGAGAACGCCCAAGTGACTACAACAATGACTCATGAAGATGTATGCCGAGCTGTGTCCTGTTCAATCGAAAAAAAAAAAATCCCTTTTCGGCAAGCTTAAAGGCAAAGGTAGATTCCTTTACGTTAATGTTACAATTGTAAAGAAATTTTACATATGCATTAATACCTAGCCAATGGCTTTGTTCCCACACATTGCATTGTTTACGTCACTATTCTGTTTTCAAGAAATTTAATTTTCAACTACAAAAGGGTTTTATTCATTCTACTTAAAATTTTAGGCTAAATTTATTGGTTTGTAAATGTTTCAATTTTTTAAATTTCAAGCTCATAATCATTCAACAAATAAAAACCTTAAAGATATACAATTCCAGCAATGGTGAATCCCGGAGGGGGCTATTGGGCTACACCCCCCTCCCCACCCAAGCTTAATCAAAATTATAATTTTTATTTAAAATCCATATAACTGTTGTTCAATATCCTTCTTTAAAAAGAAAAAGTAATAGAAACGTGAAAATGCACTTGTGATCTTACTAGTTCTGGTAAGCCTGGCGATGCTATGGTCAAGTCAAATACAGATAAGTGGTAGCGGTTTTTGGATAGTTATTTCATTGTAATTTTTATTGAATTATTGAATGTTTTGTATTGTCAGATGAATAAAAATTGTAAAGTTAAACTGTTTTGGTTCACATAAGCTGGAACATTAACATTAACATTAGTTAACATTGGACCATTTGGCACCGCTGAATTTCAATGTTAATTGTTATGAATTTAATAAATTGTATGATTTGGCGAGATTTTGGTGACAAAACTTGCGACTTAGCAATGAAATTTGTGATTTGGCGGCAAAAGTTGATAGTTGACGACGAAATTTTTGACTTGGCGACAAAATTTGGCGAGCTTGGCGATGGAGAAAGGCAGCTTTGGCGTCATTATATTTTCTTTCCACGCGAAAACCTCATATCTCTTCACAGACCAATATCTTGTTTCGACAAGATAAAAAGTCAAAGGAAGCTGTAACGTATTACTCTCAATCGTAAATTTTAAATTCTTGCCTAAACTGACATTCTAAACTATTCACCACAAACGATATTTGTATTAAGATTGACGTATTATTTTAATTTTATATTTTTAAATGATTAATTAAAGTGTTTAACAAGAATTTTGATTAATACACTTTTATTAACTTGATATGATGCAACTATTGATGTATGTAACGGAATTTTGCAATTCAATTTTCGGCAACTTTTTATCGTCCAAAGGACCAGAAATTTTGCACACGACATCATAATTAATGACAATACTAGATACAAGTGTTTCCAGGCACTTTTCCCATCAGGGGCAGGTTCCAAGGGCAAACAAAAGATCTATACTTATACAAAACTATCGTATGTGACACAGGATTTGGATGTATTTGTATAATGTCGAGTGGCAACAATTAATTTTTTTTAATAAAGATTTAAAGGTATGTAATAGTCACGGAGTAATATTAATAGGAGTTGAAGGTCCAATGGGAGAAAGCTACGAAACTGTGATCTAAATTTTTGGTAAATATTGAGGGCGCCACTTGTCATTCCTCCCTACTTCGGCGCGGATATACTGTTGTTTTAAATAGAATTTTGCTGAAGTACATTTAAAATTTTTTATTTTAAGCAATTTAATTTCTTTGTAAGTTCTTAAAACTGCATAATTCAGATGTTTCAAATAAATGCTTCGTTCCTAGTTGTAAAACAGGCTATGATAGTGATAAGAAAAACAAAAAAAAGCCATAGGAGAAAAATAAAGTCCGAGTTCGTGTTTTCTGCACCTAAAGTAAGTTTATTTTTTTTCTTTACAAAATTTCATCCATTCTCCTTCCTCCCAATTGTCTGTTTTAGCTAGCTTCGGTTCATAAGAATCGTAATTTTTTAAAAGCTTTCTTTCAAAGTAAAATTAGTATAAAATGGCTCTTAAAAAAAACATGTTGGTTAGAATACTTTATTTAATGAAATTTGCTTTCAATCGAAATTTTTTCAGTTTGATATTATTTTTAAAAAAATAATTAAAATGAGACATTTCCCCATTGAATAACATTGCGGAAGCTGGAGAGAAGGAATGATTGCACGCTGGCGCCATCTGTAAACATTAGAAAACAACATCACAAAATTTCAGCGTTACCTTCTTCTCCTGTCTTTTTACTCCGTGGTAATAGTTTTCTAAAACCTTTATTAGTTCATTTTTCAATAAAAGAGTGTTCTTTATTTTTTTTTTTTTTAATGGTATAATTTTATTTATCAAAATAAGGGAATTCGAGTAATGAAATACTTTAATTTAAATTTAAATTTTCATGAAAATAAACTTAAACGGAAAATTCATTAAAATGTCCCTAGTTCATTTGTTAAAGGGATACCTAAATGTCCCCAAATTTATTACCTTTTCTACCATGCCAGTTTAATTCGTTTAGCATCGATTTACACGATTTTTTTTTTTTTTTTAACGATGACATTTATCTTTTACATTATAGCTTCGATATCATAAAGCTAAGTATAAATCTGCTTAGCCCTAAGATATGTTGATTTTACTTACATATTTATTTATTAACATTTATTTTATTTGTTTACAATCACGGATAAAATTTTATTTCATTATTCACAGTACATTGTTGTAATTATGACGTCATACTTTCTGTTAAATTTAACATTTTTTTTTTTTTTTTTTTTTTTTTTAAATCAGATTATTATATTGTTTAAAAACATTATTAAAATTTTATTATATTTTCAGTGATCTTTTTTATTATCATCTGCACGTGACATAAGCATCAGATTATAAATTTTTGCAATGAAAGCTATAGAAAATGTCGGCTTCATCACAAGAAAAATCACTTTTTAACTTGTAACTTTTAAGCAATTGAAGTTATCGAAAAAGTTTAACTGCAAAAGTTGTTCTTTAGGGTAAGGCGGTAATTCGCCTGATTTGAAGTATTTTCCTATTTTCAATATTAAAGAAATTATGGGCAAATGAAAATTTCCACCCCCCACCATTTCCACCCCCTTTGAGCTGGATACCCCATCTACGAACTCGACCGAGATTTTTACTGTCCTGACAACATATCCCGAGCTCGTTAAATTTAAATAAAAATTACTCCAGTTATCGTGTTCACAACTTAACATGGGAAAAAGCGTTATACATATATATATATACCTATATATATATATATAAAATCCCTTTTCGGCAAGCTTAAAGGCAAAGGTAGATTCCTTTACGTTAATGTTACAAATGTAAAGAAATTTTACATATGCATTAATACTTAGCCAATGGCTTTGTTCTCACACATTGAATTTTTTACGTCGCTATTCTGTTTTCAAGAAATTTAATTTTCAGCTAAAAAAGGATTTTATTCAATCTACTTAAAATTTTAGGCTAGATTTATTGGTCTGTAAATGCTTCAATTTTTTTTTTTTTAAATTCAAGCTCATAATTATTCAACAAACAGAAGTCTTAAAGATATCCAGCAATGGTGAATCCCTGAGGGGGCTTTTGGGTTACACCCCCCTCCCCACCCAAGCTTAATCAAAATTATAATTATTATTTAAATTCCATATAACTGAAGTTCAATATCTTTCTTTTAAAGAAAAAAAAAATAATAGAAACGTGAAAAGGCACTTGTGACCTCACTATGATCAAGTAGTGGTAAGGCTGGCATTACTATGATGAAGTCAAATACAGTTAAGTGGTAGCGGGTTTTAGACAGTTATTTCATTGTAATTTTTATTGAATTATTGAAAGTTTTGTATTGTGTTTTTGTGATTCTTATTGTCCGATGAGTAAAAATTGTAAAGTGAAATTGTTTTGGTTCACATAAGCTGGAACATTAACATTAGTTAACATTGGCCCATTTGGCACCGCTGAATTTCAGTGTTAATTGTTATGAATTCAGTAAACTGTATGATTTGGCGAGATTTTGGTGACAAAACTTGCGACTTAGCAATGGAATTTGTGATTTGGCGGCAAAATTTGATAGTTGACGACGACATTTTTGACTTGGAGACAAAATTCGTTGTCTGACGACAAAATTTGGCGAGCATGGCGATGGAGAAAGGCAGCTTTGGCGTCATTATATTTTCTTTCTACGCGAAAAACTCATATCTCTTCATAGACCAATATCTTGTTTCGACAAGATAAAAAGTCAAAGGAAGCTGTAACGTATTACTCTCAATTGTAAGTTTTAAGTTCTTGCCTAAACCGACATTCTAAACTATTCACCACAAACGATATTTGTATTAAGATTGATGTATTATTTTAATTTTATATTTTTAAATGATTAATTAAAGCGTTTAACATGGTTTTTAATTAACACACTTTTATTAACTTGATATGGTGCAACTATTAATGTATGTAACGGAGTTTTGCAATTCAATTTTCGGTAACTTCTTGTCGTCCGAAAAACCTGAGATTTTGCACACGGCTTCATAATCAATGACAGTACTAGATACAAGTGTTTCCAGGCACTTCTCTCATCAGGGGCAGGTTCCAGGGGCAAACAAAAAATCTATACTTATACAAAACTATCGTATGTGACACAGGATTTGGATGCAATTTACCAAAATAAGGGAATTCGAGTAATGAAATCCTTTATTTAAATTTAAGTTTTTATGAAAGTAAACTTCAACGGAAAATTAATTAAAACCGTCCCTAGTTTATTTGTCAAAGGGATAATACCTAAATGTCCCCAAATTTATTACTTCTTCTATCATGCCAGTTTAATTCGTTTAGCATCGATTTACACGATTTTTTTTTTTTTTTTTTTTTTTTTAACGATGACATTTATCTTTTACATTATAGCATCGATATCATAAAGCTAAGTATAAATCTGCTTAGTCCTAAGATATGTTGATTTTACTTACATATTTATTTATTAACTTTTATTTTATTTGTTTACAATCACGGATAAAATTTTATTTCATTATTCTCAGTACATTGTTGTAATTATGACGTCATATTTTCTGTTAAATTTAACTTTTTTTTTTTTTTTTTTTTTTTTTTTAAATCAGATTATTATATTGTTTAAAAACATTATTAAAATTTTATTATATTTTCAGTGATCTTTTTTATTATCATCTGCACGTGACATAAGCATCAGATTATAAATTTTTGCAATGAAAGCTATAGAAAATGTCGGCTTCATCACAAGAAAAATCACTTTTTAACTTGTAACTTTTAAGCAATTGAAGTTATCGAAAAAGTTTAAATGCAAAAGTTGTTCTTTAGGGTAAGGCGGTAATTCGCCTGATTTAAAGTATTTTCCTATTTTCAATATTAAAGAAATTATGGGCAAATGAAAACTTCCACCCCCCCACCATTTCCACCCCCTTTGAGCTGGATACCCCATCTACGAACTCGACCGAGATTTTTACTGACCTGACAACATATCCCGAGCTCGTTAAATTTAAATAAAAATTACTCCAGTTATCGTGTTCACAACTTAACATGGGAAAAAGCGTTATACATATATATATATATATATACCTATATATATATATATAAAATCCCTTTTCGGCAAGCTTAAAGGCAAAGGTAGATTCCTTTACGTTAATGTTACAAATGTAAAGAAATTTTACATATGCATTAATACTTAGCCAATGGCTTTGTTCTCACACATTGAATTTTTTACGTCGCTATTCTGTTTTCAAGAAATTTAATTTTCAGCTAAAAAAGGATTTTATTCAATCTACTTAAAATTTTAGGCTAGATTGTAATGAAATGCTCGCCCTCTGGTGGGCTAAGGTGAAATTACAATAAACGTGGTTTAATTCGAATTCCATACGTCCGCCATTGCTTGCCGATATTTAGTTTCACATATATTTATTGAATAAAAATGAATAAATACGGTAAAAAAGATAACACATACTGTTGTGTGCTACAATCTAACTCCATAGGATCAAGAAATCCAGAATTGAGCTTCCATTTATTTCCAAATGACAAATTTAAAATTTCAGTTGCTTCGGCTAATGGAAGTAAAGAATTAATCAGATGATTTGAAACTAATATTTGTTCAACTTCAGTTAAAAATCTACTTCCGATCGAACTTTGAATAAACTGAAGTATTTTTTCCAAAAGCAATCAATTTTCCATGATGTAATAGCGGAGAAATTATAGTACGAATATTAAGTAGAATAACAAAGAACACTAATGGAACACACGTGTCTATAATGTTTACAAACAACTGCAGTGCTGAGAAAGCGCCATCTATCGATCATTACAATCGCGGATTGGTCTGTAAATGCTTCAATTTTTTTTTTTTTTTTTTTTTTAAATTCAAGCTCATAATTATTCAACAAACAGAAGTCTTAAAGATATCCAGCAATGGTGAATCCCGGAGGGGGCTTTTGGGTCACACCCCCCTCCCCACCCAAGTTTAATCAAAATTATAATTATTATTTAAATTCCATATAACTGAAGTTCAATATCTTTCTTTTAAAGAAAAAAAAATAATAGAAACGTGAAAAGGCACTTGTGACCTCACTATGATCAAGCAGTGGTAAGGCTGGCATTACTATGATGAAGTCAAATACAGTTAAGTGGTAGCGGGTTTTAGACAGTTATTTCATTGTAATTTTTATTGAATTATTGAAAGTTTTGTATTGTGTTTTTGTGATTCTTATTGTCCGATGAGTAAAAATTGTAAAGTGAAATTGTTTTGGTTCACATAAGCTGGAACATTAACATTAGTTAACATTGGCCCATTTGGCACCGCTGAATTTCAGTGTTAATTGTTATGAATTCAGTAAACTGTATGATTTGGCGAGATTTTGGTGACAAAACTTGCGACTTAGCAATGGAATTTGTGATTTGGCGGCAAAATTTGATAGTTGACGACGACATTTTTGACTTGGAGACAAAATTCGTTGTCTGACGACAAAATTTGGCGAGCATGGCGATGGAGAAAGGCAGCTTTGGCGTCATTATATTTTCTTTCCACGCGAAAAACTCATATCTCTTCATAGACCAATATCTTGTTTCGACAAGATAAAAAGTCAAAGGAAGCTGTAACCTATTACTCTCAATTGTAAGTTTTAAGTTCTTGCCTAAACCGACATTCTAAACTATTCACCACAAACGATATTTGTATTAAGATTAATGTATTATTTTAATTTTATATTTTTAAATGATTAATTAAAGCGTTTAACATGGTTTTTAATTAACACACTTTTATTAACTTGATATGGTGCAACTATTAATGTATGTAACGGAGTTTTGCAATTCAATTTTCGATAACTTCTTGTCGTCCGAAGAACCTGAGATTTTGCACACGGCTTCATAATCAATGACAGTACTAGATACAAGTGTTTCCAGGCACTTCTCTCATCAGGGGCAAACAAAAAATCTATACTTATACAAAACTATCGTATGTGACACAGGATTTGGATGCAATTTACCAAAATAAGGGAATTCGAGTAATGAAATCCTTTATTTAAATTTAAGTTTTTATGAAAGTAAACTTCAACGGAAAATTAATTAAAACCGTCCCTAGTTTATTTGTCAAAGGGATAATACCTAAATGTCCCCAAATTTATTACTTCTTCTATCGTGCCAGTTTAATTCGTTTAGCATCGATTTACACGATTTTTTTTTTTTTTTTTTTAACGATGACATTTATCATTTACATTATAGCATCGATATCATAAAGCTAAGTATAAATCTGCTTAGCCCTAAGATATGTTGATTTTACTTACATATTTATTTATTAACTTTTATTTTATTTGTTTACAATCACGGATAAAATTTTATTTCATTATTCTCAGTACATTGTTGTAATTATGACGTCATATTTTCTGTTAAATTTAACTTTTTTTTTTTTTTTTTTTAAATCAGATTATTATATTGTTTGAAAACATTATTAAAATTTTATTATATTTTCAGTAATCTTTTTTATTATAGTTTACACGTGACATATGCATCAGATTATAAATTTTTGCCATGAAAGCTATATAGTAAATGTCGGCTATATAGAACAATTGACGAAAAATTACTTTTTAGCTTGTAACTTCTAAGCAATTGAAGCTATCGAAAAAGTTTAAATACAAAAATTGTTCTTTAGGGTAAGGCGGTAATTCGTCTGATTTGAAATTTTTTCCTATTTTCAATATTAAAGAAATTATGGGCAAATGAAAATTTCCACCCCCCGCCATTCCCACCCCCTTTGAGCTGGATACCCCATCTACGAACTCGACCGAGATTTTTACTGTCCTGATAACATATCCTGAGCTGGTTAAATTTAAATAAAAATTACTCCAGTTATCGTGTTCACAACTTAACATGGGAAAAAGCGTTATACATATATATATATACCTATATATATATATATATATAAACTTTTGAACGGAGGGTGGTTTTGGGTTCTAGGGGTCATGATCGGTGATGATATGAAGAAATTTTCCAGAAGTGGTGTCATGAGAACCATTGCAATAGGTAGATCTCCTATAAGGAATCTACCTAATATATATAAACTTTTGAACGGAGGGTGGTTTTGGGTTCTAGGGGTCATGATCGGTGAAGATATGAAGAAATTTTCCAGAAGTCGTGTCATGAGAACCATTGCAATAGGTAGATCTCCTATAAGGAATCTATCTAAAAAAAACGATGAAAAAGCATCAGATGAAGATGATGACGATGTTGAAAACATTCTTGAGAATCCCCCAACTTCTACTGAAATGAGACAGGCTCTCCATGTCTTGGGACTCGGAGTGCAAAACAGAGAGACTTCTGAAGACTTTCGCGCGAACATTACAGGTATGAAAGTTTTATCAATAATTTGCTGACACAAAAAACAAGGCGGCAGACAACTTTGGAAGACTTTTTTTAATTGACCTATTTTAACGATTTGTTCAATATAGCGTTTAAATGGATCATTGTCTTTTATTTGTAGCTCCAAAAATAAATGTTACGTACGTAGTAAAATTAAAATTTTGTATTGTTGATACTTTTCGTTTATTGTTATCAATCGGTTATTGTTATCAAATAGTGTCTGTCCCAAAGTGATTATATTAAGCGGCACCTACTGTATAAAATTTCGAGAATTGTTCTACATTCATGTAGTGAATAAATAGATAAATAATACTCATAATAATAAAACATTGGAGTATTTATTATTTAACATAGATTTTTTAAATTAATTAAAATTCTGATTTTTTTTTTTCCCTCGAAAAAATATTTTTATGAATATGTTTAGTTAGTCAAAGAAAATTTTATATATAACTGATTATACTGATGAAATTTTAATGTTGAAAATTTTGTAATTTAAAGATTTGACACCCATTAATGTAATTCGAAAAAACAAATCTTAATAGAGAAAGAAAATAAATAAGTTTCTATACAGCAGTACAGCAAATAAATTAATACAATAATTATTCCATGTATATTATTCATATCAATTCAGATTCTATTTCTTACTATTTTCCTCAAAATAACAATATAGAAAAATAATGAATTTAAATGAGCACTGTTCTTATACCATTAAAATTCATTATATAACGTAAATTTATTTTTTTGTATTTTTTTAAATTTTTTTATTATTTCATTTTTCTTTATTTATTTTAAATCCTGCTACTTATCTATTACTCGGAAAAATAATTCATTAGCATTCAAAATATGTTCATGCAGCATTCATACAATAAATAAAACAATAACATTCGATTAAATATGTATTATCAGATAAATTTTGGATATCAAATAATAAAATTTAACTGTACTATAGGACGGAAATGTTGCCTTCCCCCCTTCTCGCTTAGGAAGTGTCACGGCCTTCAATATTTCGAAGGTCACGGCTAACTGCTTAAAAAGAGACATTCTATCAGCAGACGATTTTCTCAGCTGTCTGGGACGGAAACAAAATATCTGAAAATCATTAATGTCACATAATATTGCACCGGGATTAAAAATAGCAAATTTCAAAATTCTTTAAATTTTCTTTACCAATCACAAAACTTAACATACAACCTATACAGCAGAAGATCAACTTGCAGCTCAAATTTCATCCATTTTGGATAATAAACAAAAAAATTACCTTTTTTTTTTTTTTTTTTTTTGCAAATTAAATTTTATTCTAACACGTAATCTATCTCTCAAAAGACGATAGGAGTTTCCATAGCAACGAAATACATTTGAAGGTACTAAAAAAATACTTTTTCTTTTTACTTCCATTACCCAACTACCGTAGGTATCCATTAACCGACTACCGTAGGTAATGCAATTCGAGATTTCACCTGATTTACATGGGCGTCGGCACAATGGGGCAATTATGGTACAACAATATTGCTTATTGGTACAACAGCTGCTTATTGGTACAACAATTAGATTTTTTAAAATTAACTAAAGTATGAATTTTTTGTGGCAACATCATTTCACATGACAGACTACTGTCTGAGATGAAAAAGGAAACGACAGTAACCGATTAAGATGTCATATGTTTTATAGTGGGGGGGGGGGGAATTGCAATGGACTCTTCCCAGCGTTATCTGCTTAGTCATGTGATAGGGTAAAACAAATAACCGAATTCTGAGAATCGAATTCAATTAAATATTGTTCTTAAGAGCAAAAGTGTTAATATTTACTATAAAATAAAATAAAAGTAATATTGTGCATTTGTAAACAATGGAATAATTGTATTTGTAAATTTAATAATTTTTAAAAAACACTTTATGTGTTTATTTATTTTTACCTGTAAGAATCGATTTTTGTATGTTGCAATGTAACTGTTACATTAACTGATCTAGCAATAAATAATAGCTTCTCTTGTGGAATGTTTATGGATTATTTGAAATTTTGAAATGTTTTCAATTAAATTTAATTGCATACAAGTGTTACAACAAGTTAATTAACTTAGTTACTGGTCTAAATGACTTTACACCGTACGATGATGCACTGTCAATGATTTAAGTACCCAAAACCAGAGTATTTAACATGTTCGCCATGAACATCAATAACAAATATAAACTAAATGGTGATTGTATACAGCAAACAAACAGTGTATACAGCAGTGTATACAGCAAACAAACAGTGTATACAGCAAACAAACAGTGTATACAGCAGTGTATACAGCACAGTGTATACAGCAAACAAAAGATGATGAATAATGATATAAAATGGATTAAAAATGATGATGTGTAAAAAAATAACACAGATTAAATACGATTGATCAAAAATAAGAATAGAAAATATCTTATTTCAGAAATCGCTAAAGATACAAGAATCCGTCTGCTGTTTGTTTTCCCTCTATCATGTGACCACGTCAGGTGGGAAGAGCCCATTTTCAAACTTTTTCAAATTTTCACTCCCGTTACATTTGAATTAATATTCGGCCTAGACAGCATATTATAAAGCTACTGTTCAATTTTCTTGAAAATATGCGAATGAGCAAAAAAATTACATTTTTATTGGGAATTACATTTATCACGATTCATGTGACCAAAACACAATGTAAGATTAAGTTTTGTTTTATATTTTGCAGTATTTTAAATTGAGATATGCCGTTGAAATTTCGTAATATTTGATTTTAACGCCCGATAATTCAATTGTGAATATTTTTGAAAGTGTAGAAATATTAGGAAGGGCTTGAGGGGACGAAGGGGAAAAAAAAGAGTTACAGCGTTTGAAATTGGTATTATTAGGTTTTAAGGCAAGATAAACCAATTGCAGATATTTTCAAGTGTAAAATTATTAGAAGAGACGGAAAGGTGGGGGGGGGGAGGCAAAAATGTATAAAAGGAACGGTTGTTTCGGAGAAAACGACAGAACGCTTTTATTCTTTTATATTTTGCAGGGTTTCAAATTCTGATACTCCTTTCACATTTCATACTATGGATTTTTAAGAGTATTAAGTCCGGAATTGCGCAAGTTTTGGAGAAAACCACGAAAAAGTCAGACATAAATCGTTTTATCATTTTTGTATCTCAGCTTCCAATTCGCATAATTTCAAAAGTAATATGTCATTTTAAAACGTATTTGAATTGAATTTTAAGAGTAGACGCCACAAATCTCTGTCGCCTTAAATTAATCGACTATCGTAGGTAATGGAATTTGAGATTTCACGTGATTTACATGTTTTAGGGTGTCCTGATGAGATTTTCATTTGTATCTCAGCTACTAATTAAAATAATTTATAAATAATACATCATTTAAAAGCTTTGTTGATTTGGAATTGAACAGTAGATTACAGAAATTTCTACCACCAGATGGCGCTGTAATATTTTAAAATTTCAATATTTCAAATTATAATTATGATTAAATTATTTTTAATACATCATTCGAAAGATATTTTAAAGTACTTTTATATTATCGAAAGTGGAATTCGAGATTTCACCTGATTTACATGTTTTAAGGTGTCCTGATTAGGTTTTCTTTTGTATCTCAGCTAAACACCAACCTGCAGTTCAAATTTCATCGACTTCAGTCAATAAATATAAAATTTACATTTTAATTGCAAATTAAATTTTATTCTAACAAGCGTACTAGATAGCTCGAAAGAGGATGCCAGTTTCTATAGCAACGAATACACTTAAAGTAAAAATATTCCTTTTTCTTTTTACTTCCATTAACCTACTACCGTAGGTAATGGGATTCGATATTTCACCTGATTTACATGTTTTAAGGGGGCGTCCATTAATTACGTGAGGCGGTTTTGACGATTTTTTGACCCCCTTTCTCCCCCCTTCCCTAATCTCACGTGAGATTTTTCAAAATTCGTACTTTTACTGCAATGCGCTGGATTTATTTCAAAAAACACTCTAGAATCACAGTAATAAAATTGAACAATAAAATACTTAAATAGATACTAAAATTAATAAAAGAATATTTATTCTAATTCAGTCCATGGTATGACTAAGGTATCTTGAAGGGGGGAAAATCTGAAATCGAGTTGGACCGTTCAAAATTGGTAGAAATAGGTTTTGGGGTCCTACGAATCGAATGAGGATATTTTCGAAAGTGTAATATTATTGGGGGGGGGGGGGTTAGGAAGGGGGAAGGGGGGCAAAAAATTAGAAATTGTGTTAGATCGTTTGAAATTGGTATATATAGGTTTTGGGGCACTGAAACTGAAGAGTACATATTGCAAACCTATGTCGTCAGAGGGCGCTTTGACAGTTTAATAATTTAATATCTCCATTTCTGATTATGTGTAAATTACTTATAGGGAGAAGATTGGAAGATCGTTGGCCCTACCGGGTTGTGCATTTGCCACATTCAGAATTTTCAAAGGTCTTTACATGGTAAGCGAACAGGCTATTTCAAATCATGAAACATAAAGCTGCGCCATAGTCGCCACAGAGCGAAAATTTGCTACAGTTAAAATTTTCAAAGCTATTTGCGGTATGGGCGAGGAAGTTGCTGTAAGTTCTAAAACGGGGATAAGGCGCCGCAGGTGCCACCCAGTTGGACTTTGCTAAAGTATGAACTTTGAAAGATCGTAACACGGTGAGTGAACAAGCTGTTTCAGATATCGAAATGAGAAGGGGGCGCTGAAGGTGCTACAGAGCGGGAATTTACTGCGATTAAATTTTTGGTGTATATAAGTTTATGGGGATTACAAATCGAATGAAGATATTTTCGAAAGTATAAAATTATTAGGAGGGGCAGGAAGGGTGGTGAAGGAATACGCGCACTGAGTGTGCAAGGGTCTACGCTACCGAAAGCAGAGGGGACCCGGTTCGACTTTTTACCCGATCAGAAATGTTTTTTTTTTTTTTTTTTTTTTAATTCGTTTTTTTAAGAATAAAAGTTTGGGAGTAACATCATAGAATTTTGAGAAATCACAAGGATGGCGAAGGAATACACGTGCGCAGCGCGCCCACGGGTCTACGTTGCTGAAGGCAGTGGGGTCGCTTCCCCCCAGGTGGGGAAGCGATGCCCCCACATGCACAATTTTTTTCCTAATTAACTACTACTATTATCAATAATTCATATTAATTTTACAATCACAGTTAAGAATAACTCTCATTATGTGCATTTATACGAAATTTTGTCCTATACTGCCAATTTAGAAAAAATACGATCACAGCGTCACCTGTTGAGCGATTGATCCCCAAATCTAATCAGCATCAGTTTATGTCAGGGGCCAACTAAATACCAAGTTTGGTTAAATTTCGTTTAAAAAAAAAAAAAAAAAAAAAAAAAGATTTTTTTTTTTTCTAATTTTTTTTTTTTTTTTTTTGTTAAAAGTAAAAAAATCCATAACTTTGTTTTAAATTATCACAGATTTATAGCTCAACCATTTGTTTTAAAGGTATTGACGAGACCTTTTGAAAGATACCCATCTTGAAAATTTACTCCCCTCGAGGGGGGGACTTCCCCCCCAGGGGGTGGCGAGGCTCCTACACATACAAAATTTTTTCCCAGTTGACTCTCTCTATTATAAATAATTCTTGTAAATTTCATGATTACTAAAAAATAATTCTCTTTATGCACATTTATACAAAATTTTGTCCTATATTACCATGTTAAAAATTTAGAAAAAGCAGGATGGCAACGCAACCTGTAAAACAATTTTTACCAAAAGTTGATAGGCACTAATTTATGTCAAGATGCAACTACATACCAATTTGTATGAAATTCTGTGCAGTAGTTCCTGAGATACAGTTGTCAGAAAATTTTGTCATACACACACACACACACACACACACACACACACAAACAGACAGACAGAGAGACATTTTCTAAAAATGGTCAAATCGTGTTCTACATCTCTCAAAACGTGTAAATCCATCAGAAACCCGAGGTCGAAAATTTTTACGAATACAATACTTTCTTCTATTGAATATAGAAGAAAATAAAAAATTAACAATAAAAACCACTAAGTTCTTTACAAACAAACCACGGACTTAGCGTATTTTATGGAAAATAATCATAGATTAAAGAACCAGATGTAAGTAAATTTATGTTAAACATTACTTCATAAAATGATTCAAAACTTACAAACACATATTTAAACTTAATATATTAACATTTAATTTTAAAATATATCATTTCTTTCAAACGTAAACAAAACACCTATATCGTGGTACCGATGTTTAATATTGGTTATAGAGCTAATGAATAAAGCTTAAAACACTTCAATAACATTTAGTTTTAGAAAATCAACATGGAGAGAAGGCATAAAAACCATAATTTTACTAACAACTACCTCCCACCATGTTGATTTTTGAAAGAAAAAAAAAAAATCAAATACCTGGTACTTACAAAAAAAAAAAAAAAAAACAATGTACTGAGAAAAATGAAATAACAACGCAAAAGTCGCTGTCTGATACTAATAGGCCCTCAGTCCTAATATTTTGTTTACAGTATAGATATTGTTACAAAGTTGTAGATAATTGTGTTTATTTTTGTATAAATTCTTTCAAAGAGGTTTAGTAAGTTGATAAAGTGCTAATTTTGTGCATTTTTAGTCGTTGTAGCGTTAAAATAGATTATTTTCTCTTAAAAACGCATTAAAAAGCCCCAATAAGGCAGGTAATGGATTTAGCGCCAAATTTAGCGACGTTTCCCACATTGGCGATTTTTTTGGCGACCTTGGCGAGAAAATCCTTATTAGGGATATACCAAATATGGAAGCTCTAATTTCATTGGCTGATGAGATACGGAAATTTCCGGAACTTTCCACACTTTTCTACAGGAGTGGATCGAGACAGCACATTTCCTCCTTTGAAATAGACATCTACATTTTTAATTGTTGCCTCAATTTTAATTTTTTCAACCATAATATAAAACTTGGGGGGGGGGGACTCATGTCAAAGTTGGGCCTTGGGGGGACTCATGTCAAAGTTGTGCCTGGGGGGGACTCATGTCAAAGTTGTGCCTTGGGGGGGACTCATGTCAAAGTTGTGCCTTGGGGAGACATGTCGAAGTTGGGTCTGGGGGGGGGGACTCATGTCAAAGTTGTGCCTTGGGGGGACTCATGTCAAAGTTGTGCCTTGGGGGGGGATTCATGTCAATGTCATTTTGAAAAGATTTTGATGAAATTCTGGCAAAAGCAGAATTTAGTTTAGGACGGAGGGCTATTAGTTTTTTTTTCTTCCTAATTATAACATCGTTTTCAAATTATTCAATTATATTTTCGATAAATTTTAGATTTCGATAAATGTCCAACTATCGAAAACAACAACGCAAAAATCGCTGTCTGAGACTAATAGGCCCTCAGTCCTAAAAAAAAAAAACCTATATATAACATATAACAATAACAAGAAATACAGGTGATTATCATAGTGTTGGCGAGCTTCAGTTCTATGTTTCAACATATATTCACACTTTTAGGAGATTGCTTAAAGAAAACTTGTATTAACATGCAACAATAACAAATTTACCACTCCATTGCATAATAAAATTCTACATATATACCACATTAAAAAAAAAAAAAAAAAAAAAAAAAAAAAAAATGTAAGTCATTTAACAAATATGACTTACACATAAACACAGTTATACGGGCCTGTTTTTCCTCCACACCAACTAAAAACTAGTTGGCATAGGTGGACTCTGCTCAGTTCCCCATCATATTTATGTTCTCAGAAATTTCTAGTGCGAGACATATTACTAGTGGATCTGCAGATCAGGAGCCTCAACGTCCTATTTGCATCAGACATTATTCAATAGGTCATTTTTATTTATTCCTTATTATATAATAGTATATATTGATTCGATCGACTTATTACCAAAATCAAATACATTCCTGAGGGGGGCGGCAGCCCCCCTCAACCCCCCGTTGTATCTCTCTTTGTATACCTATTTGTATATGATATAAAGTGTTACGAAATTGTAAATAATTGCATTTATTTTTGTATAAATTCTTTCAAAGAGGTTTAGTAAGTTGATAAAATGCTAATTTTGTGCCTTTATAGTCGTTTTAGCGTTAAAATAGCCAAATTTTCCTTTAAAAACGCATTAAAAAGCTCCTATAAGGGAAGAAATAAATTTGGCGCCAAATTTGGCGACTATTGCCCTCCTTGGCGATATTTTTGGCGATCTTGGCGAGAAAATCCTTATTAGGGATATACCAAATATGGAAACTCTAATCTCATTGGCTGATGTGATACGAGAATTTTCCAGAACAGTCTGTTTTCGATAGAAAAGTATAAAAGGAGCATTATTTTCGGAAAGGCGGTCAGTCTCAGATCTATATCAGTTTCGTCAAATGCTTGCTCAATGGGCTCATGAATATGTGTACCAAATTGCAAGTCAATAGCGTTATTTTGGGGGCCGCTATCGCGGTACATACAAATTCTTCCCATAGGCCATAATGGTAAAAAAAAACTTTGGCGTGTCCCTGTACACGAACTTACAAATGGAATGCACACCGAAAACTATACAGCTAATTTCGTGGGCATCATAAACATGTGTACAAAATTTCAAGTCAATAGCGTGTTTTTTGCGGCCGGTATCGCACGACAGACAGACAGACAGACGGACGGACAGACGGAATCCAAAATCCTTTTGAGTCTCAACAGAGGGCCTCCATTCACATTTCGGCAAAAATTGGAAGTCAATAGCTTGATTTTTGCGGTGGCTATCGCGGTACATACAGATTCTTCCCATAGGCCCTAATCATAAAAAATCTTTGGCGTGTCCCTGTACACGAACTACAAATGGAATACACACCTAAAACTATACAGCTGATTCCGTTGGGCTCATGAACACGTGTACCAAATTGCAAGTCAATAGCGTGATTTTTGTGGTCGCTATCGCGGTACATACAAATTCCTCCCATAGGCCGTAATGATAAGAAAAACTTTGGCGTGTCCCTGTACACAAATTACAAATGGAATACACACCCAAAACTATACAGCAGATTTCGCGGGGCACATGAACACGTGTACCAAATTGCAAGTCAATAGCGTGATTTTTGTGGCCGCTATCGTGATACATATAAATTTCTCCCATAGGCCGTAATGATAAGAAAAACTTTGGCGTGTCCCTGTATACGAACTACAAATGGAATACATACCAAAAACTATACAGCTGATTTCGTGGGGCTCATGAACATGTGTACCAAATTTCAAGTAAATAGCGCTTTTTTGGCGGCCGCTATCGCGCGACAGACAGACAGACAGACACAGCCCAAAACCGTTTTGAGTCTCAACAGAGGGCCTCCACTGACGTTTCGGCAATAATGTTAAAAGAAATCAATTTGACCAAAGCTTCATACAGTGACAGAATGAAATCCCCGCCTAATAGGCTATCCACCGTTCATTTCGATATATTTATCTTATTCTAATCTATTAATTTATTTTATCAGGGTCAATTTCGTTGTTTAGTTTTCATGCTAACTATTTCCAATGCAATAATCCTCAAGTTC
Organism: Salticus scenicus; assembly: GCA_963930645.1. Taxonomy (NCBI): domain Eukaryota; kingdom Metazoa; phylum Arthropoda; class Arachnida; order Araneae; family Salticidae; genus Salticus; species Salticus scenicus. The sequence goes on from OZ005656.1 coordinate 4,156,768, forward strand.
ATATTTATATGAAAAATTTACAATTTCGCTATGTTGATAAAATCGTAAATTACGAATAATTTACGAAATTTTCCTATTAGAATATTTGTATTCAATCATGTTCAAACAAATATCATAAACGTAATTTTGAAGTTGTCTAACGTATTTAGGATCCTCAAAATGGAAGTTTATGCTCAATTTTGCTTTATTCTGGCATGTTAAATAAATCGTAAATTCCAAATAACTTACGAATTTTTTAAATTGGAAAAATCATAGTCTATGATATCCATGCCAGTATCCTAAATATTATTTCGAAAGTGGTTTGACATCTTTACGATGAAAATATCCCTCAAGATTGACGTTTATGTGAAATTTTGCTCTTATTCAGCCATGTTAAGAAATTCGTAAATTTCCAATAACTTACGAAATCTTTATATTGGAAAATTCATAGTCATTAATATTCATGCCAGTGTCCTAAATAATGTTTCAAAAGTAGTCTGACATCTTTACGATGAAAATATCTCTCAAAATTGACGTTTATGTGAAATTTTCCCCTATACTGCCATGTTAAGAAATTCGTAAATTTCCAGTAACTTGCGAAATTTTCAAAGTAGCATATTTATAGTTACTGATGTTCATTCCGGCATCAAAACTGATATTTTAAAACTGGTCTGACATTTTTACAATAAAAAGTTTTCATTTAATGCACGTTTAAGTGATTTTTTGTCCTATTCTCCCATGTTAAGAAAATCGTAAATTTCGAATAACTTACGAAGTTTTCAAAATCGAACGTTGCAAATGAATAGGGTTCTTGCCAGTGTCGAAAGTAATATTTTAAAACTGATCTGACCTCTCTGCGACAATTTGTTCTTGAGATATCGTGTACACAGACTAACAAACTAACGGACTGACCCACTAACACACTAACAGACTAACAGACTAACAGACACCCTACAGACAGACACCATAGAAATTTTGTCATTTTCGGATTCCTCACACCTGAAAACGTGTAGAAAAGTCAAAAAACCGAGGTCGAAATTTTTCACGATTACCTAAGTTCCCCATACCTATAGTATGATGGGGAACTAATAAACTATACTAGATAACACACAATAATTTTGCAATGGAGAAACTAAATTTATGTAAAACAAAACCAAGAATATAATATGAGCAGCAGTACATTAAAAAAGAAACACATCAAAATTAAATAAAAAAACTGCATTTTATTTTAAGAAAATTCTATCAATAAACTTATTTAAATCAACTTTTGTAAGGGGCTTGGTGAACGGATCAGCGATGTTTAGCTTACTAGCAATATATTTTAATTCAAACTGATTTTCGAGTAGTCATTCACTTAAGAAAAAAAGCTTCACGTTTATGTGCTTGGAACAATTGTTCTCTATAGGAGATTTAGTGAACTCAGTGGCACTCTGATTATCCGCAAACAATAGAGGAAGATTATGATTTCCAGAGATTAACTTAAATTTATAACAGTCATCTAAAATCCGATGAAACCACATCAATTCCTTTATGCATTCGCACGTCGAGATGAACTCACTCTCCATTGTAGATAAACTGACACCCCTCTCCTTGAAGGTTCGCCATGAAACAGGACTATAATCAACTAAAACTATTTGTCCCCCCCCCCCTCCTCGTAGAAATATAATCGTCACAATTCATTGCAAAATCAGCATCTGAATACGCGACTAAACTTGGACTATTACAATTTAAATTTAACTTATAATGGTTGGTACATGAAACGTACCCTAACAATCTAATTAAACCATTCCAATGTGTTAAACCGGAACAACTCTGGAATTGACTAAAAATGTTTACAGCATACGCAACGTACGGACGTGTTCGATTGGCTGAAAAGGACAAGCATCCCAGTACATTCCTATAAGGCAACTTAGACGCCTTCTCTAAATCAAGCTGGTTAACCGGACAATCATTCTTAGTGTACTTAACAACTTTAACAATTGGAAGCGAGGTGACGGGCAAGTGGAAAGATTTAAACCTCTCACACACTTCGTCCACATACCTGCTTTGAGACAGCTGTACATTCCCATTTTCATAAAAAAGCTCCACTCCCAAGAGCTTCTTTGTACGACCAAGAACCTTCAAATCAAACTTTTATCCAAACCGTTTAACAACATCGTCCACCTGAGATTGATTCTTTCCAAAAATTACAATATTATCTACATAAATAAGCAAAACTATAAAATCTTTAAATTTATATACACAGTTACACCAATTAAATTTCTGAAAACCAAGATCTAATAAAACGCGATTAACTCATAGAACTACATTCTGCCACTCTGATGTAACCCATACAACGCCCGATCGAGCTTGCAAACCAAGTGCTCTTTACCACCACCAACACAGTTTAGTCGCATATAAATTTACAGTCTCATTAGAAAGGCAAGTACAGGAAAAAGGTTCACTTATAAGCTGCATGTGATTGGCACGAGAATCAGAGATGAAATTATCTTTTAATTTATTCCATGCATCCACCAAACAAGAGCATTCGTCAATCAATCCAGGTATTCAGCTGTAACGTGCAAATAAATAATGGATAAAGCAGTCCTTGAACGTGCATGAAAATCCTCCACTATTTTTAGTGTTATTCCCTTTGATTCATCAATCTCTGGCAGTGTTTCAGACTTATTAACTAGTGGATCTGCAGATCAGGAGCCTGAACGTCCTATTTGTATCAGACATTATTCAATAGGTCATTTTTATTTATTCCTTATTATATAACAGTATATATTGATTCGATAGACTTGTTATCATAATCAGATACATTCCTGAGGGGGAGCTGCAGCCTCCCTCAACCCCCTGCTCTATCTCTCTTTGTATACTTATCTGTATATCATATAAAGTGATACGGAATTATAAATAATTGTATTTACTTTTCCATAAATTCTTCCAACGAGGCTTAGTAAGTTGATAAAATGCTAATTTTCTGCATTTCTAGTCATTTTAGTGTTAAAATAGCCTAATTTTCCCTTAAAAACGCATTAAAAAGCTTTAAGAAGGGAAGAAATGGATTTGTCGCCAAATTTGGCGACTGTTTCTCTCTTTGGCGATTTTTTGGCGACCTTGGCGAGAAATTCCTTATTAGGGATATACCAAATATGGACGCTCTAATCTCATTGGCTGATGAGATACGAGAATTTTCCAGAATAGCCTGGGTTCGATAGAAAAGTATAAAAGGAGCATTTTTTTCACCGAGGCAGTCAGTCTCAGATCTGCGTCAGTTTGCTTTGCCTTGAGCCTTTTTGAATGAGACTTGCTTTATGTGTTATTGTTAAACAGTTTGTGCTGTTGTGCTGTTAACGGCTATTGATTAAGCTGTGTTTACTGGTTGAATTGAAGCTGATGCTTGGTTTATAGACCTGTATTTTTCTGGAACTTTCTGTGAATAAATCACTGAATTATTACAAGTTTCGCCTTTCATTCTCGGACAACTTACGAACCCCCCCAAGTACGCAACAATATGTATTCTTAATAAACGACGGTCTTGTATTATTTCCCTGAAATTCATAATTACCAAATTTAATAACTACCAAATTTCATACAAAAAAAAAAAAAAAAAAAAAAAAAAAATACGTAGCATATCGGAAATATTTTGCGTAACCTTTAAGTTAACTACCAATTCTATACCACAATTTTCCACAGGAAAAAATGCTTTTAAAATTCTAATAAAATTTCATTATATTTGATGGGGTGTAGTGTAACCATGTTAAAATACTCTTAAGAAATACCGACTATAGACCGTAATAGTACGAAATTCTTTTATGTATCCCGGTAAAGTAGCCACAATCATTATAAACGCCAATAATAAGAATAAACCTAATTAATTCTAACTCATTAATTTTTCAAACTAATTTGACATTATTTGGACATACAGTACATACTCGTAATTATTTTGTGTGGTCCCATTAATTATTTAGTCGATACATACCCTTTTTTAAAAGTAAACATGATTTTAAGCATCTTTATAATGTATGTTAATTTTATTAATTTCAATTCAGCATAAACGCATTAAAGTGCGCGCTTAAATAAAAAATTGTCCATAGGCTCCAATGTTACGAAATTTTTTTGTGTGTCTCTGTAAACGAACCATAAACATTGTATACACCAGTAAAAACTATTCAGCTTATTTTGCATTTAAAATTAATAATTGTTCCAAATTTAACATCGTTTGGATGACACCGTGACATTGTCAGAACACTTTTGTAAGGTCCTGTACATTAATTCGAAATCTTAAAAGCACATACTTTCTTCAAACAACATAAGTTTAAGCATCTTACTCACGTACGCTAGTTTCATTTTCTTGATTGCAAAGTAATGGTATTAAAATACGTTTAAACGAAATTCACCCCATACGCCGTAATGTTAAGAATTTTGGCGTGTCCCTGTACACAGTTTATAAACAATATAGCAATAAAAATTATACAGCTACTTATATGCAAAGCTGGAAAGTGTGCGACAATTTGCAAGTCAATCGAAGGATTTTTGCGGCCGTTATTGCGGTACATACAAATTCTTCCCATAAACCGTAATGATAAGAAACACTTTGGCGTGTCCCTGTACACGAACGACAAATGGAATACACGCCTAACACTATACAGTTATTTCTGTTGAGCTCATGAACATGTGTACCAAATTTGCAATGAATAGGGTGATTTTTGGGGCCGCTATCGCGGTACATACAAATTCTTCCCATAGGCCGTAATGATAAGAAAAACTTTGGCGTGTCCCTGTATACGAACTACAAATGGAATACATACCAAAAACTATACAGCTGATTTCGTAGAGCTCATGAACATGTGTACCAAATTTCAAGTCAATAGCGTGATTTTTGCGGCCGCTATCACACGACAGACAGACATACAGACGGACAGAAGGCACCCAAAATCCTTTTGAGTCTCAACAGAGGGCCTCCACTGACGTTTCGTCAAAAATTGGAAGTCAATAGCTTGATTTTTGCGGTGGCTATCGCGGTACATACAAATTCCTCCCGTAGGTCGTAATGGTAAGAAAAACTCTGGCGTGTCCCTGTACACGAATTACAAATGGAATACACACCCAAAAACATACAGATGATTTCGTGGGGCTCATGAATATGTGTACCAAATTGCAAGTCAATAGCGTGATTTTTGTGGCCGCTATCGCGATTCATGCAAATTCCTCCCATTGGCCGTAATGATAAGAAAAACTTTGGAGTGTCCCTGTATACGAATTGCAAATGGAATACATACCAAAAACTATACAGCTGATTTCGTGGGTCTCATGAACATGTGTACCAAATTTCAAGTCAATTGCGCTATTTTTGCGGCCGCTACAGCGATACATACAAATTCCTCCCATTGGCCGTAATGATAAGAAAAACTTTGGAGTGTCCCTGTATACGAACTACAAATGGAATACATACCAAAAACTATACAGGTGATTTCGTGGGGCTCCTGAACATGTATACTAAATTTCAAGTCAATAGTGCTATTTTTGCGGCCGCTATGGCGATACGTACAAATTCCTCCCACAGGCCGTAATGATAAGTAAAACTTTGGCGTGTCCCTGTATACGAACTACAAATGGAATACATACCAAAAACTATACAGCTGATTTCGTGGGGCTCATGAACATGTGTACCAAATTTCAAGTCAATAGCGCTATTTGTGCGGCCGCTATCGCGATACATACAAATTCCTCCCATAGGCCGTAATGATAAGAAAAACTTTGGCGTGTCCCTGTATACGAACTACAAATGGAATACATACCAAAAACTATACAGCTGATTTCGTGGGGCTCATGAACATGTGTACCAAATTTCAAGTCAATAGCGCTATTTGTGCGGCCGCTATCGCGCGACAGACAGACAGACAGACAGACAGACAGACAGACACAGCCCAAAACCGTTTTGAGTCTCAATGTAGGGCCTCCACTGACGTTTCGGCAACTATATTCCAGGCATTTTTCTCTATCAATACAAATTTAATATCCTTCTTCTACGTAGTATAATTGTTAGCGTTCAACTTTTCTATACCTGGTAACAAACTCACAGCCATTTTTTTTTTTTTTTTTTTTAAATTCGTCAATAAAAAAAAAAAAAAAAAAAAAAAAAAAAAAAACTCAAACAACAACTGCCAAACTTGTTTGGCAGTTCAGTAAAAGCAAGTTGTTTGAGAACTAATAACTTTATTATAAAAAAAAAAAAAAAACATTAAAAAAAAAACAAGTTAAATTAACAATATTAAAAGGTAACAAGAATTAATTCAAACTTAACAATTTTAATATATTTAGTAAAACAACAACTTTGAATAAATGGCTTACACCAGGCAGACGATTTAATTTTATATTTGTTAAAAAAAAAAAAAAAAAACTTAGCTTAATTCAAACAGCATTTGTGCTTACGTATATACGACGCTAACCCAAGGTTAGCAAACATTGTTCACCACACAAATTTACCACCAGCTACTGAAAAAAACAAGAAAAATATCCACCAACCATTTAAACAGCAAAAGAGAATACACTGACCGGAGATGACGAATCGCTAACGGACGACGAAACAGCTTTCATGAACTTGAAAACCTTAAACGGTTATCAAACTTAACAGATGAAAGTTCATTTAAACTCAAATTCAACAATTTATAAATATCAAACTTAACGGACGAAAGTTCATTTTAATTCATTCAGCAGTTCATAAATATTTAAAACTTAACAGATGATAATTTAGTTCAGTTCAAACTTAACAGTCCATAAATATCTAAAACTTAATAGAGGAATGTTCATTTCAATTCAAACTTAACCATCTGTAAACATTTGAAACTTAATCTTAACGAAACTTTTAAAACTTAATGAAATCTCTAGTTCAACAGTCTATAAATATTTGAAACTTAATAGACAAAGATTCATTTCAATTCAACTTCAGCAGTGCGTAAATATCTCAAACTTAATAAAAGAAAGTTTTAATCCATTTCAATAGTCTTAACTATTCCATAACAAGTAGAAAATTTTCAAACTTCAACGATAAAAAAAAACTTAACAACAAAAACCACTAAGTTCTTTAAACTAATTTAACCCTGACATATTTAACTTTAAACAGCAAAACCTCTACTTAGTTATAACACTTGCAGGAAACATTTTAAAACATCGTAAATTATTCTATTAAAAATTCATGAAGTGCCTTTTAAAAATTACATGTTGAAAACAGCACATCATACTTGACTATCAACGTCAACAAAACGATATCACCACCGATTGCTGCCAATACGGTCTTTTTATATATCTCCCAGTGGTTATTGAAACTTATTTCACAGTTAATGCCACCGAGTTGCTTTTTAGAAGTTAGGAGTATGTACACTACTTCATTATGCTGCCTTCTATACTCCATAACTCCAACTATCCACTACTACAACTTCAACTAGCCAGAAGCAAATCTAACGATCGCACACTAGTAAACAAACCACGAACTTAGCTTATTTTATGGAAAATATTAATAGATTAAAGGACCAGATGTAAGTAAATTTATGTTAAACATTACTTCATAAAATGATTCAAAACTTACAAACGCATATTTAAACTTAATATATTAACATTTAATTTTAAAATATATCATTTTTTTCAAACATAAACAAAACTCCTATATCGTGGTACCGATGTTTAATATTGGTTATAGAGCTAATGAATAAGGCTTAAAACACTTCAATAATATTCAGTTTTACAAAATCAGCATGGAAAGAAGGCATAAAAACCATAATTTTCCTAACAATTTCCTTATTTATCATTAAAACATATTCAATGATTATTCCTAACTTTAGTGTTTTCTGGAAAGTTAAACGTAGCCATTTTCATTTTCACCCGTCATAGCCCTTTTCCCTCTTTCTGTAATAGTAATCAGATGAGTCATTTCTGCCTGGATGCGATAAAGGGCGTAAGAACAGTTTTCAAAAATGAGAAGTCTATTGCACGCCTAGTCATCTCATTGGTTCAAAGTTCCGCGTAGATTTCGAATCTCGGAGCGAAAAGATCGATTTTCGTCAGTTAAGCAGTAGCAGCAGAGAGGGTAGGTCTGCGTTGGGGGAATGCAGGCTTTCCAGTGACTTGACCTAGAGTTCTAACGGCTCTTTTTCAACGAAGACTTCGGCGATGATCCAGGCAGCAATGAATACTTCGACTCTGATGAGAATACTCAGGAAGTACACCTTTTAATCACCAATGAATTAGTTTTCCTGAAGATGATTTCCCAGTGCCGACTCTGAAGATATAAGAATGAGTCGTAAGCGTATGCGGTTTTCTTCTTCCTGAATACAAAATGAAAATGAAAGTATCTTGGAATATTTCGTCCGTATTACAGTGGTTATAGTGAATGCTCGTTCATTATTGGAATGGACGACTAGAACGAGGTGGAGTTTCCCTTTGTTTGTGGGGAAAAGCTGCGCTATGATTGGCTATAGTCCTTTATTTGTGGGCTAAATTAAGACTCCTATAGGTTAAATTTCATCATGACGTCGAATGACGACAGAAGGTCAAGTCGTCAATTGTCCATGTATTCACCAAGGAGTGGCCTAGTATATTACACGATTTTCGCCTAACGGTTCATCAAAAAATTCGTCTTTGATGCTAACCATTGCTACTCCTACGTATACTTAGAGGGACTTCATCGACTTATTATTTTGTTGTCAATAGAATTAAGATATTTTACCCACAATATATATTCACTGCAAGAATAATATATCGTTTTATGACTATGGTAGTAATAACAGTATATTCTTTTGTCTTAAAGGTATGATGATCAGAAAGTTCTTCCTCCCTAATATACACAAACACACAATGACCAATTTCCAAAAAACTTTTTTTGGACTCAAGAGGCTTTAAAACATGTAAATAAAATGAAAGGCGTAAAGACTGAAATTTTTGACTGAATGCAGCAGCTTCATTACCTATGCTTGTTGGATAATGAAAGTAAAAAATCAATGACAAAAATGAACATTTTTGTGTGCTTAAAAATTTTGAGGTTTACAATTGCATAATTATTCTAGTGCATGGGATTTCTTCTTCATTATTAAAAATTTACAGTTTTATTTTGTTTTGAGTAAAAATTGACCCTCTACTTTGTACCCCATTCTTTTGCCCTAAACTTCTCGAATTATTTGCGAGCATATATGATATATATTTTATTGCAAATTATAATATACTTACTTTAAAATGCATAGATTTTTTTTTTTTTTTTTTTTTAAATACAGCTATTTAAATTATAATAATTTTTATATTTTGAAAACTGTAATAATATATATTAACAAATTTATATTCTGCCCACAGATAATTATCATTATTATTTTAAATATGAATAAAGAAAGTACTAACAGAGACCTACTTGTAAAACAATGTTTTTAATGAACACCGGTATTTCAAATCCATAGTATTCAAACAATTTTGCTTCACTTGAAACATCTTCAAGGTAAATTGGAAAGTTAACCTGATACATTAAAACTCTTTTTGGATCATCTAAAATAGGGGAAAAATAATAATAAAAATAATTAATTAAAATTTTAAAACATATGCCTTAATCATTCTTGTTATTAATGTTAAAAAAAAAAAAGACAGAAATCTGTGATACTCTAATTTCAATTTACGATTAATTATGTAATTAAGTACAGATTAATTAATCCTTAATTGAATTTTTACAATGAAATAACAAATATATTCAAGAATTTGTGTTTACTTTGCCTCATAATTACTTTATTAGAATTTTTAAAAAATGTTTATATCAATTTTATATTTTTATTCTGATTTCAAATTAAATTAATTTTCTAATTATAATAATTTTATGAACATGGTATATGTAGTAATTCTGTTAATAATTTCCTAAAATTAACTCGACTAAACGAAGAATATACAGTAACTTTTCTCTTATGCAATGATTAACAGTTAAATATGATGCTTCATATAAAATAATTAGCATAAAATTTTTGTGTAGTTAAACTTTTCACATTTTTTAAATGTTTCAGAAATAAAACAATTAAAAATTTCTGTGAAATTACAGAATTGCAAATGATTAAAAAAAATTTAAGCTTTGCAACCTGGTTATTAATTTTTAATCCACCAAAATCCTTAATCTTTGGTTTTTATCCAAAAAACTAAAAGCATTTGATGACTTGGAAATGGAACAGGTATTACAAATGCGCCAATTTTAAAAAACAATTAATGGTTCTTATTAGCTGTGATTGTAATATGGGGGAAGACACCAATTAGAAATATTCAATGAATGTATGAAATGAATTAGAGAAAGATGAAAATCCGAGAGTTAAATTGGTCAATGTTTAATAAAAAAGGGCCAGACAGAAATCAGAAAATGTCATATAAAAATAACAAAGTTAATAGGTAAAATATTGAATTGGACTGTAAAAAATTCAGGATAAAATGTAACAGCAATCATGTCATTCAATAACTATTAATAATGATTAATAATATAACTGTGTATAAAAAGCACCACAGAAGTGGCGTTTAAAAGTAATAAGTACAAATTCAAATAAGCACTAATGCCTACTTTGTTTTCCTGATGAAAAGTAGTGACTACTTTTAACCTAAAACAATTTTTGCAATAATACATATTTTTAATGAAATTTTATTTTTCCGACTGAGTGAAAATAATGCCTGGACCGGAAGTCGAACCCCGGATCTTTGACTTACAAGGTCAAGGCTCTACCAATTGAGCTATCCAGGCCGACAACCGGTCAGCATTACTCACTCAAAAATAAAATTTCATTAAATATGATTTTCTTCCAATCAGTTGATTGTGATTTTAATAAAAAAGTAATACATACTTTTATTCATAAAAGGATTAAAATTCAATTAAAAGCAGTTAAAATTACCTTACATTAAATCCTTAAAAAATGAGCTTTATATATTCAGTTCCGACCGGAACCATCTTCACAGCTCGCATGATGACTATTGCTTGGTGGTTTATTTTCATTCCTCATCGCTTTCGTCCATCATCTCTTCACTTCCTTTCTTGGTCTGGATTAACTGTTGCCACTCGGGTGGGATCAAACTATGCTCGACGTCATTTACAGAATTACTGATCGTTAAAATTTCCAGGGCTTCTCTTTTTAGTGCATATTTGTGTGAGTTGAAAGGAGCAACTTTATGAAATTTAATTGAATCAGTATTAATGGGTTTAGTGTTGTTAGTTCTTGAGAAAGCAGTAGATGGTTTGTTGTGTTTACCAGTAATCCTGTAAATGACGTCGAGCATAGTTTGATCCCACCCGAGTGGCAACAGCTAATCCAGACCAAGAAAGGAAGTGAAGAGATGATGGATGAAAGCGATGAGGAATGAAAATAAACCACCAAGCAATAGTCGTGCCGGCCAGGTGGTTCGGTCGGTAGGATGCTGCCTTCCGAATCTTCTGGTCCCAGGTTCGAATCCTGGTGCGGGCATGGATGTTTGTGATGTCTTCAAATATTGTGCACTTGTTTCTGTGAATTTCTGTAATATGGATCAATCGAGACGAAAGTCATTGTAACTATAGGTCTCAATATATGTCAAATAAAAAATGGCAATAGTCGTCATGCGAGCTCTGAAGATGGTTCCGGTCGGAACTGAATATATAAAACTTATTTTTTAAGGATTTAATGTAAGGTAATTTTAACTGCTTTTAATTCAATTTTTGCAAGTTCTAGCATTTTATGGTGTTAATTCAAAGTTTTGTACTTATTAATATAACAGTTTAACACATATCATGATTGGGTGTGCAGAAAAGTAATGTATTATTTAATTTGAATAAAGAGTCATGTTCAAAATATTTTAAGTTTAAATCTTAGAAAATAAACCTACAAATATTTTTTAAGTTTTTTTTTTTTTTTTTTTTCTTTTATTAACAAATCTACAAGGAAAAAATAATTTAAATAATAATACAATTTATTAAAAGAAAGTAAAAGGTTAATGTCAACAGGGGGGGGGGGGGGGGTTAAAATTAAGGGGTAATCTAGTATAACTGTTAAAAGGAAAATTTTTATGTTCAGAAAACATGTCAGAATTTAATCACAAATAAGGTCATTGTGCCTAAATGCGATAACCCATAAATGCGACAAAGTACTTCTACTGAAAATCTAAATGCATAAATGGCATACTTTTAAATCATAGTGGAACATACATATTTCAAGAATGGTTCGCGAAACTTTTCATTAAATTTTAAAGTTTTTTTTCTAGTAGAATTTTATTTTGCTATAAACATTGTTCATTATGGCTTTCCGCGGTCTTTTCCTAATTGCGATGAAATATTTTCAAATTGTAACTGTGATTTTATCCTTTTATCTTTAAAGGTCAAATAACCACTGTTGAATGTCCTTTACACCTATCAGAAGCAAATTAAAGAAAATACTACAAATTTTTAATTAGAAAGGTTTTAAATTTTTGATCGCATTTAACGGTCTGTTTACAACATTTTCCTAAATGCAACAGATTTTATCACTTAAATACGGATAGTTTTAAAATTGATATATAAAGGTAAGTTTAACCATTTTTTTCCTTTTTAACAATTTCCAACAAGGTTGAAAAGTGTATGGTTATGGGATTTCTTGAAGCTGATATATGCTATTCAAGTTCATTATCAGATGTTCCCTATTGAAAATGGAGTTCATATCTCAACAGGTTTATGCACAGGGACACTCGAAAGTATTCCAAAGCATTATGTTAATATGAGCGGTATTTCTGTAAGCGATATTTAATACCTTAACTGTGCACAAATATTAATGAAATTGAAATATGTTATTCAAGTTCACTTTCGGATGTTTCATATATAAAATGGAATAAATACTACCACTGGTTTGTGCACAGGAACATTTGAAAGTATTCCAAAGCATTGTTTTCTATGAGAGGTATTTCTATAAACCAAATTTTAATAACTTTACTTTCCACAAAACTTAATGAAATTGAAATATGTTATTCATATGTACAAAAGAGTGCTTTCTACAGAAGATAGTATGATCAGCATTAGATTTACAGCGCCACGCAAAAATATTCAGTTACATTAGGAGCCGTTAATAAAAATTTGCTGGAATTGCACTTTCGTTTACATTAAGCGTTTTTAACACTGTATAGCAATTTTTAAGTGTGAATATTTCAATTTGCGTATCAGTCTGTTCGTCTGTCCCCCCGTCTGTTCACGCTCTAACTCCCGTAAATATTTATTTAATTTCTTGAAACTGATATATGTATTCAAGTTCACTATCGGATGTTCCCTATTTGAAATGGAGTTACTATCTCTTTTGGTTTGCGTACAAAGACACCTAAACGTTTTCCGAAGCATTGCGCTATATGAGAGACATTTCTATAAACCATATTTTAATACCTTTACTGTACACAAATCTTAATCAAATTGAAAAATGTTATTCAAGTTCACTATCGGATATTTCATATATAAAATGGAGTAAATACCACTACTGCACAGGGACATTCGAAAGTATACCAAAGCATTGCGTTTTATGAGAAGTTTATCTATAAACGAAATTTTAATAACTTTACTTTCCACAAAGCTTAATGAAATTGAAATATGTTATTCATACGCACAGAAGATTGCTTTCTATAGAATATAGTATGATTAGTATTAGATTTACAGAGCCCCAGAAAAATATTCAGTTACTTTAAGAGCTATTAATAAAAATTTGCTGGAAATGCACTTTCGTTTACATTAAGCATTTTAACACTTTCTAACAATTTTTAAGTGTGAATATAATTTCAATTTGTGTATCTGTCTGTCTTTCTGCGGTCTAACTCCGGTAAATATTTATGGAATACCTTGAAACTAATATATGTTATTCAAGCTCACTATCAGATGTTCTCTATTGAAAATGGAGTGAATACCTCTACTGGTTTGTGTACAGGGACACCGGAAAGTACTGCAAACTATTGTTTTCTATGAGAAGTTTTTCTGTAAATCATATTTTAATAACTTTGCTGTACACATTATCTTAATGAAATTGAAATATGTTATTCAAGTTCACCATCGGATGTTTCCTATGTAAAATGGAGTAAATATTACACTGGTTTGTGTACAGGGAGACTTGAAAGTACTGAGTTGTATGAGAGGTATTTCTACAAACCAAATTTTAATGACTTTGCACAAATCTTAAGGAAATTGAAATATGTTATTCATATGCACAAAGGAATGCTTTCTATAGAATACAGTATGATTACTATAAGTCTTACAGAGCCACATAAAAATATTAAGTTACATTAAGAGCTATTATCAAAAATTTGCTGCAATTGCATTTTCTTTTACAATAAGCGTTTTTAACACTTTCTAACAATTTTTAAGTGCGAATATGATTTAATTTGTTTACCTTTCTGTTCGATTGTCTATCTTTCTATCTGTCTGTCCCCCGTCCCGAGAGTGCTTAAATATTTTCAGAATTTTTAAAAATTGATATAAGTTCACTATGGAATTTTTCCTATTTAAAATGCCATTAATATGTCCTGCACAACGGGTTTGTGTACAGGGACACACACGAAACTTCCAATGCACTGCGTTTTAGGACAGACATTTTTATAAATCACATTCAAATAACTTTCTACTGTAAAAATCATAAAGAAATTTAAATGTATTTTAATATTCTAAAATGTTTTGTATAGAATATGATATGATCACTCTTCAGATTTACAGGACTACACTACAATATTCAAATACATTAAGGGCAGCAGTTATAATCTAACTGCTGAATTTTCTTTTGCATTAAGCCTTTTTAACGTTTTTCAACGATGTCTAAGAGTGGTTTTAAATTCGATTAGTCAATCTCTATATTTTTCTGTGCTTCTGTCTGCGGTGTGATAATGTAGGCAAAAAATATTGAAAGTTATACGATACAACAAGTATGCACAGTTGGAAAATGTTAATAATCCCTGCTTACTGCATAATTTTTCATTCTTGTTTTAACACTTTTCAACAAGGTTGAAAAGTGTTAATGACTTCAGTTTGTCTGTCTATCCGCGCTCTAACTCCCGTAAATATTAATGGAATTTCTTGAAACTGATATATCGTATTCAAGTTCACTATCGGATTTTCCCTATTGAAAATGCAGTACGTACCTCTCCTGGTTTGTGTACAGGGACACCCAAAAATTTTCCAAAGCATTGTGTTTTATAAGACATATTTCTATAAACCGTATTTTGATACGTTTCCTTAACACAAATCTTAATGAAATCGAAATATATTAGTTCATTGTCGGATGTTTTCCATTGAAAATGAAGTAAATACCATCACTGGTTTGCATACAGGGACACCCGGAAGTATTTAAAAGCATTGCGTTGTATAGCAGGAATTTCTAAAAACCAAATTTTAATAACTTTACTTTGTACAAGTCTTAATAAAATTAAAATATATTATTCATATGCACAAAAGAATGCCTTCCTTAAAAATCAGTATGATTAGCATTAAATTTACAGGGCCACACAAAAATACTCAGCTACATTAAGGGGTATTATTGAAAATTTTCTGGAATTGCACTTTCGTTCACATTAAGCGTTTTTATCACTTTCTAAATGTTTTTAACACTTTTCAACTTTGTTGAAAAGTGTTAATGACTTAGGTTTGTCTGTCTGTCTGTCCGCGCACTATATCCCGTAAATATTCATGGAATCACACAGAGTTACGTATACACTGTTCAGAAAAAAAGAGTTAAACACGGAGTAACACACACTGTTATTAAAAGGCAAAGTTACACACATAGTTACACACAAACTGTTAATAAAAATGCAGAGTTATACGTTACCCATACACAGTTAATAAGAAGGCAGAGTTTCACACACACTGTTAGTTACACGTATAAATACACACACTGTTTACAAAAAATCAGCGATACACACAGTGTTACACACAATGTTAAATAAAAAAGAGTTACACACACTGTTAATAAAAAAGAAGAGCTACACACACACAAACACTGCTAAATGCATACAGGGTTACATACACACACTGTCAGTTACACATACAGTTACGTACACTGTTAGAAAAATTCAGCAATGCACACAGAATTACACACACACTGTTAAAAAAAAGAAGGGTTACACACTGTTAATAAAACACAGAGTTACACACAAAGTTACACACACTGTTAATAAAATGGAAGAGTTACACATACTGTTAAAAGCATAGTTACACAACACTTTATCTTCAGATAGTTATCTGGTATTAAGTATTTCATAAACTAATACAAAAAAAAAGAGCGAAAAATCACGAATTATTCAATGATTATTAACACTTTCCAACTGTACGTAATTGTTGTATCTTTTAACTTTCAAAGTTCTGTACCTACATTATCACACAACGAATAGACAGTAGTTCTGAAAGGCTTACAGACAGACTAATTGAATTCCTAATCATTCTTAAACATTGTTTGAAAGTGTTAAAAATGTTTAACACAAAAGAAAACGTAGACCTCCGATTGTAATTGCAGCTCTTAATGTATCTGAAAATTTTAGTGTAGCCCTGTAAAAAAATCATATTTTATACAAAACATTATTTTAGCAATTTAATAATTAATGCCAATTTCTTTATGATTTTTGAAGTAGAAAGTTCTTTAAATGTAAATTATAAAAATGTGTGTCCTAAAATGCAATGCATCGACATTTTGTTTTGCGTGTCCCTGTACACAAACCAGTTGTACATGACCTATTAATGCCATTTTAATTTGGGAACATTCAATAGTGAATATAAACAACATATATATATTATTTTACAAATTCAGAAAATATTTACGGACGCTGCGTGCTGTAGACGGACAGATAGACAGATGGAGAGTCGGGCAGATAGATACACAAATTGGAAACATATTCACAATTAAAAAATGTTAAAAACTGTTAAATCGCTTAATGTGAACGAAAATACAATTCCTGCAAATTTCCAATAAAAGCTCTCGATGTAGCTGAATATTATTGTGTGGCCGTGTAAATGTAATGCTAATCATACTACATTCTGTAGAAAGCATTCTTTTATGCATATGAATAACATATTTCAATTTCATTAGAATTTGTGCCAAGTACAATTATTAAAATTTGGTTTATAGAAATACCTCTCATAGACCGCAATGCTTTGGAATACTTTCGGATGTATACAAACCAGTTGTGGTATTTACTCACTTTTCTATAACAATCATCCGATACTGAACTTGAGTAGCATATTTCGATTTCATTAAAATTTGTGTAAAATAAAGGAATTAAAATTTAGTTCATAGTAATACCTCTCATCGAACGCAATGCTTTGAAATACTTTCGGGTGTCCCTGTATACAAATGAGTGAGGGTATTTACTCTATTTTCCATGGGGAACAACCGATAGTGAACTTGAATAACATATACAAATTTCATTAAGATATGTGTAAAGTAACGGTAATAAAATATGGTTTATAAAAATACCTCTCACATAACAGAATGCTTTGGAATACCTTCGGGTGCCCCTGTATACAAACTAGTAGAGGCACACACTTCATTTTCAATAGGGAACATCCTATACTGAACTTTAATAATATGTATCAGTTTCAAGAAATTCCATAAATAAAACGGGAGTTAGAGTGCAGACAGACGCACAAACAGCAGACAAACGGACAGACAGACAAACCAAGGTCATTCACACTTTTCAACCTTTGTAGAAAATGTTAAAAACATTTAGAAAGTAATAAAAACGTTTAATATAAATGAAACTCCAATTCCAGCAAATTTCCAATACCCCTTAGTGTAACTGAATATTTTTATGTGGCCCTGTATATCTAACGATAATCATACTGTATTCTATGGAAAGCATTCTTTTATGCATATGACTTACATATTTTGATTTCATTAAGATTTGTGCGAAATAAAGTTTTTAAAGTTTGGTTTATAGAAATACCTCTCATATAACGCAATGCGTCAGGGAATACTTTCGGGTTTCCCTGTATACAAACTAGTGTTGGTATTTACTCCATTTTCAATGGGGAACATCCGATAGTAATGTTGAATAACATATTTCAATTTCATCAAGATATGTGTAAAGTAACGGTAATAAAGTATGGTTTATGAAAATACCTTCCATAGAACACAATGTTCTGGAATACTTTCGGGTGTCCCTGTATAAAAACAAGTAGAGGTACACACTCCATTTTCAATAGGGAACATGCTATAGTGAACTTGAATAATATATATCAGTATCAAAAAGTTCCATGAATATTTACGGGAGTTAGTACACGGACAGACAGACGGACACACAGACGGATGGACAGACCCAAACCGAAGTCAATAACAGTTTTCAACCTTCTTTGGAAAGTGTTAATAACATTCAAGTAACTACCATGCATTAAATGCATTATCGCAATTAGGGAGTTAGGTACCTTAAATGCAACAAAAATTTCCTAAATGCGACGATGGCATATTTTTTTTTAATAATTACAGACAATTTTTTCTTGAAATGAAATGACACAAAACACAAGTTTAGTACTAAGAGTATAATGTTCAACCATTTTCCCTTTCTTTTCATATTTATTTATTTACTGAAATAACATAAATTTCCTAAATGCGATAAAGTTACCAAAAATCACGTCATATTTAGGCACAATGACCTTACTATTTTAGGTTTAATGTAAAAAAATAAAAAAAATTACCATTTAAACGTGATCATAAATTTATTCAATGGTAGAGTACAGACTACGTTGGCCAGCTGGAATGAATCCTAAAACTAAATCTTAAGTGAAAATCCAAAAAAATAATATAAAAAGAAAAGATTGATTTACCACTTAGTTGAATACACAAACTTTATTTTGGAAGTAATCCGTATCTAGTGGAATGGTACCATCCAAATACAATTATTGGGAAACACACATTAACACTTTCACAAATCTTGAGTATTATCACAAAATTCAGTATGTATCATGAGCTAAAATCAGTCTTATCACCACGGATATGATGTTCAATGAAAAATTTACTGTAGTTCATTTTGCAAAAATTTCAGAATACTGTTTGAATTAGAACGACTCATTTGAGAAATAGTTTCTCAGTGATTCATGAAACTTGTTGGTATATACTCCTTTTGCATTTTGGTTACACACAGAAGTAGCACCTAGAATTTATGGGGGATCCTTTTTTCATGGCAAATGAATGTAAAACTGCTGGATCACCACTTGTTGACACAGTGATTTTGGATTTATTTAGATGTAGCTCTGAAGGATTTTTTTAAAAATGAAGCTAACATGACAGTCAGAGACACAGCGTAAACTTTTGGGTAACAGATTCTGGTAAATGCAATCCACCGTTGCACGTTTGATCGTTTCAGTCGAATTTGAGGTAAGCACAAAAGGACCTATTAAAACTATGTTATGATGACAGTCAAAATTAAGGCTATAGATTATGTTCTTGGAGGAATCATGCTATCAACATGCGAGTGAAAAATGGAAGATTTCATTCTGAAGGCTACTTCATAGACTTTTCTTATAGATACATGGATGTAAGTTACGTACTTTTTGTGATCCGTGGACTGGCTATTTTAAAGGACTATCATCAGTCTAGAGAAAGTTTTTCTGAAATTCTCCACCAGAAGACATCTCCGTGATGAAGACGATGTTTCACTTACAATAGGGTAGATATGAAAACGTAACAAAATAAATTCATTTTCCTGCTCCTGGTTTTTAATCTGTCATAAATGAAAGGTAAAAGGAAAAAAATCGACGGTTTCTTCTTCTCACGATCAACTCTTACAAGCCTAGCTTCGGCACGGGAATAATCACGGCCTCTGCTCGAAAATCCCGTCCTTACAGTCCCCTGCTGTTCTGTTCGAGACAGATCGTAATTTTGTGCTCTTCGTGAAGCGAGCCAGTCAGTGCTCTAAAAAGGGATGCTACTGACGTCAGAGGAGACGCACACTACGTCACGGCATATGCGGAATGTGGCCTCTGTGCGTTTTTATTATTATTATTATTATTCTTTTTTTCTTTTTTTTTTTTAATTGCAAAAATTCTAATGTTAAATAAAGCGAACATTACTCTTCGAAAGCATTGGAACTCAAAAACATGAATCGCATTCACTATGCAGAACACATGTATATATTGTACTATATCCCGAAAGGGTTAGAAAGACACTAGCCGTATATAAACTAAAGAGTAATATGTTATAAAAATAATATGTTACAAGAACCTATTATTAAAGGTAGTATGGAACGATGTAACTTATTACTGAAAAGTAACTGTTTATCCCATCTCTACTCTGTATTCATACTTTCTATTGCTTGACAAAGTGTCACGCTTGATTACTTCAACCTAGTTATATGTTTTCATATTTTATAGCCATTTTTTAAAAAGATAATTAATATTCATCACTCATTGCCAGTTTTATGGTGCATTTCTGGATGGAAGCAGTGTCATCCAAAAAAATCTAATAATACATTAAAAATAAAGCAATAATGCATTAAAAGTACAAGTGCAGTGTAATTTATAACAATGAAAAAAGAAAAAGAAAAAAAAAAAAACTGACTTGTTTCAGAACTTCCTTTTTTAGAAAAGCTCAGAACATTTTCTTGAAGAAATTTATTTAGTCTCTCAGTTGCAATTATTTTCCAAGCATTATGCTTTTCAAATTTATATTCTTTTAAAAGTGCCTCTGTCTTCTGAAATCGTTCCATAACCTATGAAATTTCCCATTAAATTACATTTGCAATTTTTCTTAAACTTAAATAAACATTACTAAGCATATTAAATTACTTAAAAGAATACTTTATTGTAACCTTTTTTTTTTCTTTTTTGTCAAGATTAAGCTTTACATTTAAAACTATGTTATAAAATACATTTAGCATGGGATAAAATACACAAATTCAACACAATAAATTAATAAAATAAAAAAAAGAAATGTTGAGTTTTTAAAATAGCAGATGTCAAATATATATATAATATATATATATACAAGGCCGTATCCAGAAAAAAATTTCGGAGGAGGCCCAACTTACACCCAGATGTTGGTCATGCAAACGCACATATGCACACCAAGAGTGTGTGTGTTAAAGTTTGTCTCCCCCCCCCCTTCAATCACCTTAACTTTAAAACAAATATAAGTTATTGCCTTAAACTTCGTATCTAGGCATAGTAAAATGGTTATGCGTTATAAAAAAGATCGGTTACAACCAGACTTGTAGTAATCTTAATCGCGTAATCGTAATCGATTGTAATCGATTACAAAAGCAACGTAATCGCTGATTAATCGTAATCAAAATAAAATATTTAAATTATAATCGTAATCTAATCGTAATAAAAAAAAATATTTAAATTGTAATCGTAATCTAAACGTAATCAAAAATAATATTTAAATTGTAATCGTAATCTAATCGTAATAAAAAAAAATTAAATTATAATCGTAATCTAATCGTAATCTGATCGTAATCTAATCGTAATCTCATTATATTTTTCTAGAGAATAATCTGTATCGTCAAGCAGTGTAAACATAGTCTATCTCTAAAATAAGATTGCACTATATTTTTCTTTTCTTTGCTGCTATTTTTACTCTATTTATATTTTTTGTTATCCCTTTTTTCAAAATTTTCTAGCTTCACAAGCTAATTTTTGAACTTACCTACTCACCCTGGAAGATTTCAGAGGTCATGTTTTCAGGGCCGGATTAAGCTTTGAAGCTAAGGGAAGCTCAGCATCATTTCGGGGCCACCTTTCATTTCGGAAAATCTTGTTTTCCTGTAACGTATTGTAATATAAAAATGCTATAGACCAAAAAAATAGTGTGTGTTTATTATTTTTATTTTTTACTTTCCGAACACTATAGTGAGGAAAGTATTGTAATCATGTCAAAAATCCAAATTTGAGATTTTGATGTTTCTATACGTTTCGAGGTCCCCTGAGTCCGTTTCCACTATTTTTACGATGATGTATGTATGTGTGCATGTATGTCTGTGAGTGAACACGCTAGCGTCTAAACTCTTTGTTCGAATAAGCTAAAAGTTGGTACGTATATTGTAAGTCACCATAATACGAACCCTATAGATTTTGGTGAATCTAGCACTCATAGTTTTTTTACAGGGACACGAGGAAAAATTCTTTATCATTATGGCCTATGGGACCAAATTTTTAAAAGTGCGATAGCGTCTAAACGCTTTATTACTCTGAGGAAAAAAATTGTATACATGTTATAGGTCACAGTTGCACGAACTGTATAGATTTTGGTGAATTTAGCACTTGCAGTTTTTTTACAGGGACACAAAGAAAAATTCTTTATCATTATGGCCTATGGGACCAAATTTTTAAAAGTGCGATAGCATCTAAACGCTTTATTCAATTGAGCTGAAAATTTATATGAATATTATAAATCACTGTTGCACTAAATATAAGCATTTTGGTGAATCTAGCATTTGTGGGTTTTTACAGGGACACAACGAAAAATTCTTTATCATTATGCTTAAGACTTCGGTTCGTCTCTTCGCGCGCGCTCTAATTCCCTTAAATATTTATGGAATTTTTTGAAACTAATATATGTTATGTTCTTCAAGTTCACTATGGAATTGTTCCCTTTTAAAAATATGGTAAATATTACCACTGGTTTGTCTACAGGGAAATCTGAAAGAATTTCAAAGTATTGCGACCTGTCAAAGGTATTTCTATAGATCATATTTTAAATTTTATTTCGTACAAACCATAATGCAGTCGACATTAACAATACATATGCGCAAGAAAATGCTTCCTGCTGAATATAATGTCATTAGCAATAAGATTTAGAGAGCAACACAAAAATTTTCATTTTCAATAACGGTTATAATTGAAAATTGCTAGAATTGCATTTTCGTTTGCCTTTATCATTTTTTATACTTCCTAGCAACGTTATAGAGTGATTATTGTTTAGAATGATTGTTTCATTTTCTATATCTACAAATTTATATGAAGTTATTGGTGTATTTTTTTTTTATAAACCTTTTAAAGGGGTTTTATTTACAAAAAATATTTAGTAAAACGCTTTATTGAAAAAAAAAAAAATAAAATAAAATAAAAGTTAACAAACAAATCGAAAATATTTTTATGAGAATAAAGAGTTTTGCTTAATCACAAAATTAAACATATTAACAATCCACTTAATAAGATGCTTTGCCATTAAAAAGTAAAAGAAATCTTTGAAATATGATTGTTACTCACCCGTCTTAAAACTGAAGTTGTCCACTAAAAAGCAACTTTAAAGTTTAGATATGCTTTAATGATTTCATAATTTTTTGAACTTACGAAATTTTAATTTAATTTCTTGAAATATTTTAAATTTAATTTTTGATTGTCTTTTCCTCTTCTGTCTCTCCGTTCATTTATCTATTTGCGTATGCTCTAGTAAATTTAAGTAAAACATTCTGATTGCCGAAATATTGCGAAATAGGTGTATTTCTCTTTTCAAACATATTTCTGTAATGATTACCGTTATTTATGGGGCCTAATAAAATATTTTTAATATATTTGTATTTATTGTATTTTATTGTTGTAAAATAATTTAAAATCTATAAGAAAGGTTTCTCATCCAAGCTTTGAAATTTTCCTTAGAAAAAAGGATGAAAAAATATGTGGAAAGTACACCATTTATTATATCAACAATTTTGGATCCACGATTCAAGAATAGTTGCCTGGACTTGACGAATGAGCAAGTGTGTGAAATAATAATTAAAGAAATGAAGAATCACTTTCTTGTCGAAGAAATAACAGAACCAGAAGAAAAAGCCGCAACTGAACCTAAAAGGAAAAAATCTGATGTGGGCACCACATGACTTCCTTAAACACTTTTAGAAATATACATAATGTTAAAATACATTGACATTGGACCCGAAACAGTTGGCTAAAAATATTTAAAAAAATGAATTATCACCGACTTCTGAGCTTTTCTGAAAGTTAGTTAAAAACCGATTGCAAGATTTGTACTGGTAACGCTGACGAAGGCAGCAGGGACCCGAAAAAATTGTCTAAAAGTATTAAAAAAAGGCATTTTCACCGTGTTCTGAACTATTCTGAAAGTTTCAAATGTCTACCTAGTCGATAAGTTTGTTAAATAATTTTTTTGTTGAATCATATAAACACTGCCGAAGGCAGCAGGGACCTGAAACAGTTGGCTAAAAGTATTAAAAAGATGCATATTTACCGTGTTCTGAACTATTCTGAAAGTTTCAAATGTCTAGCTAGTCGGGAAGTTAGTTAAATAAATTTTCTGTTGAATCATGTAAACGCTGCCGAAGGCAGCAGTGACCCGAAACAATTGGCCAAAAATATTTAAAAAATGCATTGTCACCGTGTTCTGAGCTTTTCCGGAAGTTTTAAATGTCTAGCTAGTCGGGAAGTTTATTAAAAATCGATTCCAAGATTTGAACTGGTAACGCTGCCGAAGGCAGCAGGGACCCTACACAGTTCGCTAAAAGTATTTAAAAAATGCATTTTCACCATGTTCTGATCTAGTCTGAAAGTTTCAGTTTTCAATTTCTAGTCGGGAAGTTAGTTAAATAAATTTTCTGTTGAATCGAATAAACGCTGCTGAAGGCAGCAGGTATCGGAAAAAGTTGGCTAAAAATATTTAAAAAATGCATTGTCAACGTGTTCTGAGCTTTTCTGAAAGTTTCAAATGTGTAGCTAGTCAGAAAGTCAGTTAAATTGCAAGATTTGTCTAAACCGTTTTTGAGTTATTACCGTTTTTTGATACATTATGGCCAAAACCTATGTATTTTTGTCATTATGAACCTAATTTTCCTAAATATCTCCAAAACGGAAAATCATAGAAAGTCCAAAAAGGGAGGTGCACAACTAGATGTTATAACAAACCTATGTACCAATTCGCAACTTTCTACGTCCAACCGTTTTTGAGTTATGCGACATACACACACAGACACACACACACACATACAGACGTCACGAAAAATCGTGTAAAATCCCTTATATCTCTAAAATGAGAGCTCGTGTTAAGACGACACTTGCAGGTGTGCAACTAGACATCATGACAGTCACACGTATAAATTGGCATCATTCAGTGATCATTCGTTTTCGAGCAATGTGAAATACAAAATCCATTTCGCAAATCGGGATTACTAAGTATAAGGAAGTAAAAAAAAAAAAAAAAAAAAGAAGACCAAACTGTTTGCGTTTTTGGACGGGAAAAGATCAAGTAAACTTGCCAAGAGTTATATAGCAAAATCGGAAATAACGGAGTATTTAAAAGAGCCATTAAAAGGAGAAGATATAATTTTCTATTCCCTCTAAATTTTTGGAAGGAAAATGACAAAAGATATCCAAAAATTGCAAAAATTAGTTCAAAATATCTCTCTATCTGTGCATCTTCAGCACCCGTAAAGAAGTTATTCAGTGTCGCTGGAAAATTCTATACGAGTTCCCGCACTCTACTATAAGCGGGAAACTACTAAAAAATTTAATTTTGATTAAATAAAATAAAAATGTTTAAAAGAATTTTAAATCTCTCCTACATTCTATTTGCATATGTATGAAGTTCAATGTTCAGAAGTAAGAAAAGATAAAAATTTTTGGATTATTAATTGATTTTATTTATTTATTGGGAGGGGGGTTAGTAGTGCTAAATTTTACAGACGAGAAATATTTGTTTATTAATATTCATTTGAGAAACATAAATATATTATCTAGACCATTTAATAAAATCATTTAATTAATACAAGTGTCATTATAATCTATGAAGGTATAAAGATAACTAAACTCATTATTTATTATAGGCAACAGAATTGTACATCTAATTTGCAATTTTTAAATTTATATCAATATGATATTTCTCCTTTGTAAAAAAAAAAAAAAAAAAAAAAAAAAAAATGCATTTTTAACTGACAGTTTTATTTAAATAAAATGCGAATGTTCGAAACTTCTTTTTTAATTAAATTGATTACATTTTCATTTAGACTTCTTACTTATACCATTACACATTGCTACCAATGTAATTCAATGAGTGTACATACTTACATATGATATAATTTAAGGGGTTCTCCAAATTTACATAGCTTCTACTTCTTTCCTTTTTATGTTTTACTAAATAATATATATATATATATATATATTTAATCTTTCTTTTCTACTGAAAATGCAAAAGTAATATAAAACGAATTTCATGCTTCGGAACTAGCGGTCGATTTGAAAATAAATTTTGGTCTACTAAGTTATTATAAAGAAGTGAAATTTGTGACAAATATTTCAGATAGTATTTCTGACTCATACTTAAAACTTCTTTCAATATTTTAATGATTACATTTCTTTGATGGTCAAAATATAGAGTTTTGTATAAATATATAATTTCTCTCGCTTTAGATGATAAATTACTTGATATGATAATTTTAATCTGCTTGCTGTGATATTAAAAGCTTAATCTGAAAGCAATCAAAATAAAGAATATATAGAGAATATAAGGAGAGGATATATACAAGATATATTTAAGGATATATGTGAAGAAATATCTAAGAAAGATTATATACAAGCGATATTCATCACATCGAGATTGAGAAATCTGTATAATTGAAGTTTAATTGTAATCGATTTTTCATGTAATCGTAATCTGAATGTAATCGTATTCTAGAGTCTAATCAAAACGTAATCAAAACTGTAATCGTGATCTGAATGTAATCGTATTCTAGAGTATAATCAAAACGTAATCAAAACTGTAATCGTATTCTAGAGTATAATCAAAGCGTAATCAAAACTGTAATCGTAATCTGAATGTAATCGTATTCTAGAGTCTAATCAAAACGTAATCAAAACTGTAATCGTAATCTAAACGTATTCGTAATCGGCATTTGAAGATTAAAAATAATCGTAATTGTAATCTTTTAAGGATTCTGTAATCGACTACAAGTCTGGTTACAACGCCGCATGGCGGCAAACAATTTAATCAATGTTCCTAAAATCGGAAATGGCAAGAAAATATTTAATAATAACAATAATTCTAAAAATTGCCTTGGCCTAAAATTGTGGAACTAGTCCTTTAAAATGCATAATTCTCAACTAGAGAGTTCTTTAACCCTCGTTTTCCTAAGATGGGGTCATTTTGACCCCCTTTTGAAGTTGAAATTTAGTAAAGCCCGCCTCATTCAAAAAGTGCGCTAATTCGCCAGAGATAGCAAACGTAATCAGTGGAATGTTGCAACTTCTAAACGATACAAAAAGGTGCGGTGCTAGTGATTTTCATCAAACGTGCCAAATGGCACCTGAAAGCAATTTTTCTGCAATAACGTTGATCTTGGGAAAGCGAGGGTTAATCCGTGGTGTTATAAACCGCTGACAAACGGAGAAAATCACCAAAAACTGGACTCGCGGTAGTCCGGTCAATAAGGAGTCGAACTCGTAACTGAAGGATTGAGCGATCGATACTGGAGCCATTCAAAGACTGTCATGTAGATTAATGGTACCTGGTGCACGTAAAATCCGTTATGTCCTCCATGTTTTGTAAATGTAATAGCTTGGGTATACTGAAGTTGGGGAAACATCTCCTCCACCGAGGTTTTAAATTGTGATGGTACGATTCCAGATTACTCTAGAAATGAATTCTAGACCGTTGCTATGCTGTCTGTCTAGCTTTAGTGTAATGTTAAGTCCATTCAAATTCAACATACCAAAAACTGGCTGACGTCCTAATTCAGTTGTACGGTGCATGATTTATGTTCGAAACAACCATATCTCAAATACTTTTCGTTTTGTGAGATATAGCTTCTTTTTAATACAGCCAAGATATATCTTTTTCATAAAAAGGGAAATCTAGTTCAGTTACGCTACGTGCTGGGCGATATACACAAAAATCTAATCAACAAAAAATTTATGTCTAAGTTTCCAAAAATAGTCTAATGGTGTTCAGTGCATCTAAAAACATGTAAATACATTGAAAACTGGAAGTCTAAAGTTTCCGAATTCAATACTTTTTTCTCTTGTTATGTGCGTAGAAAAAAATAATATGTATTATATGTGGTTTTCTAATTAGATAATATCACTTGCTTTAGATCATATTACCGGAAGCATGAGGACCAGCGTGTTGGCGTCCACTAAACCTACACATATTACATGTCTAGGTTTAGTAAACACATTGAGATCTTCCCATACGGCTTACTGTTTAGCGTGGGTAGGCTTGTCTTCTGCAGACCCTGGGGCCATACTTATACGCTGAAAAGCTTCAGGCATGGCATAGGTATCGGACTATCTAGCGTTTCTATATGTACCCAGGGTGTGTATCGTGTGAACCAGGTGTCTCATGTGACACAGTGTATCTTCAACTGTGGCTGCACATCATTACTGATTATCGTTTGGAGCGTGAACAGTGAAGCGATGGCCTAGCATCGCGTTCCACATCAGACTCAGATATGTCTGCTTTGTGACGATCGTAACAAAGATACTTACATAAAGCGTTGGTTTTTTAAGGTATGTCAGGGCAGTAGATAGCAGAGCCACTTATTCTACTTGCATCACAGCTTACTTGGGTTTTAGGACCGTCATAGATCTCTTCAGAGGTTTGTCGAACTCAGGGAACCTTAGCTCTAACATTATGTATATATATATATATATTTTTTTTTAAAGTTTTCCCTCTTCCTTTTCACTTGGCCTGGTGTGCGAGCTGTGGTTCATAGCAGTGTAGTTACAATACCTTACTTCTTCTTTCGAACGCAGGGAGCTACAGATACTTTTCTGACTTTGTGTTAACCAATAATTGTTGTATTGCTTGGGGCTATACAATCGCATGCGATTGATTTTTCTCCCTGAGAGATTCGTTGTGGTAATCCTTCTGATTCCTTATGCGAATGTTATTTAGTTATAGGTACATGGCGAGGGATGACGGTAGTGGTGTGATAGTTTGAACGATGCTGATGACACATGGCCACAGATGGTGACTTTTACCGAAAGTGGGTTAAACATTTCTGTTTCCTTTTGGGAAAACAAGGAAAATTGATACCGAATTTCTTTGACAGAACCTGTGGACCTCACGTACCCTCTAGAGTCTAGTCCAGGCAAAGCTCAGTCTGGTTTGGGAATCTGGACATTCGTCTGAAATTCTGCCTCGCAGCAAATATGAATACTGAATGCTGTAGTCTATGATGTGATTACTGGCATTTTTCCTTTCAGTAGGATTAGACAGTGCCACCTTTCATCACATTTCTTTCTGTAAAGTAGACTTTATATTGGCTGTTTTTTTGTTAGAATTTATACTCTATGGAATGTATACTACGTGCCTAACTGACAAAATTAGAAGTTCCATATTCACCTGTGATCTTTGTTAATGACGAATTTTTTGTCACACAAGCAATTAAAAGGCTATTTCCGGCAAGAGAAGTGTTTAAAAGAAAGGAGACACATTACAGTGTTCAACAATAAGTACCATAAAGTTCGTTTTTTAGTGTTTTTTACAAAAAGCTAATATGCATTTCGGTAATTTGGACTTTACAAGACAGGAAATTGTTAATAAATAAGATTTCACAAGCAAGCAAACTAACAACAACAACAACAACAACAAAAAATATGGAGAAAAAAATTCATTTTTTTACAAATTTCTTTCTGGTCAGTAGAACATGAAAAAAATTGTCTCAGAAAATTTCGGGGGGGGGGGACGAGCCCCTGGAGCCCCTCCCCCTCTGGATACGTCCCTGTATATATATATATGTATTAGATTATTTTTTATAAAATATACATTTAAAAATTTTCACCATTGTCATTTAACAGAGTATGATAAGGAAAAGTAAAAGCAATAAACAATCATCTTTCTTTTAATTACAGTTTTATACTGAACAGGAGTAAAAATTTGTATTAGATTAAAGCTTAAATATTATTAACACTTTTTATCAGTAGTATTAATTATTTAACACTAATATTAAATTTTAGATTCAAATGCTTGTTCTGGAAGATAACTGCTTATTTAATGGTTAATTAAATGTTTCCGGAATGAGCCAATAAATCTATTACTGAAGCCACAAAGGTCATGATAATACTGTTATACACACCAAAGATCACAAATATAAACTTTTCAGAAAAAAGTATTTTACAGCTTATTGCAGAACCTCTCGTTGACAAATGCACTGATCAGAGTTAAATGGATTTCCGTTGAGTGTAGAGGGTCTCTTTTTATGCTCTTTGGCAAAAATTAGTGGAGAGAAGCAATATATTATGCCAAAAAGGTTAACTTCGCTTCATATTGAGAAAAGACTTCCAGATTTTGCTAACCCTAAAATACTATTTTCCTTCGATAAACTTTTTTGTCAAAGTAATACTGTCCACTTCTGATTTTCTTATACCTACCCCAACTTAATATTATATGCCTAAAATCAAACCAGAACAAAAAAAAAAAATAAATAAAATAAACTTTGTATGTTTTTAAATATTTCAGATTTGTTTCATATTTTAAGCTTTTCCTTTGTCATATATAGTTACACTAAATCCAGAAATTTTGTATGTGCTGCAAGCGTAACCAATATGATTACACTTTTTCTAAATATCCTCAATTGAATCACTGCTATTCTTTTACTTTACTTTTTTGATTCTGTCTTTTAATTTCCAATCAAACCTAATATCCTACTCTCTTCTTAGGTTTTCTGGGAGTGTTAAAAAATTTTAGGTCTTAAATTGGCTCGAAATTATGTAATAAAAACAAATCACAGTGGTTTGTACACTGCAAAATCATGTAATAATGCAACAAAATCAAAAAAGTCACAAGTATTTAAACTGTCACAATTCTTCTAAAGCCTAACTTTATACAACTCCTTCAATAAACTTTTTTGTCAAAGTAATATTGCCTACTTCTGATTTATTTATACTTATCCCAACTTTTATATAAATATCATTATATTTTATTACTCCAAATATTTTATACCTAAAATCAAACCAAGGTGTGGGAGAAAAAGAAAAACTTTTATATTAAGTATAAAAATTCATTGAAGCTTACAACCAAAAGCACAATGTAAGTACTTCATTCCGTTATAATTTTTAGCTTTTAGATGCATATTGCAGTTATACATTTTTTACAAAATTTGTGAAGTACAGTCTACAGAAAAGTTCCTAACTTTGTAATAGGTTGAGATGTTTCAAAAATAAAAAAATCCCAGATTTGTGAAAAATTTCACTGTTTGAACACTTGCACCACATATCGTTTAATATATTGTATATGGATATGGTAAGCTGAGGTACACTTGTCCCAAACCATAGGACAAGTAAAACTACAAACTACAAAATTTTCTTTCTTTCTTTTTTTTTTTTTTTCCTTTAATGATACATTATTAAATTGTTAACAGTTCAAAATTTTTTAAGAGAATTAGTTGTAGTTTATCCCTAAAAAATTTTAGGACTGATATAAATACAGTAATAAATACACATTCATATTTTACTGATAGATTAATACAAAAGTAATGATTTAAAATTTGGTAAAATAAATAATAATTTGCAGATTTATACATCGCATATACATACCTCATATTCTCTTTTAGTTAAATCAGTATGATCACAGATATGAGATATTGGTCGAGACAATTTTAAAAGCAAATCATGAACCCATATAACCGAAGAAATAATTTCTGGGATGTCTAAATAGTGAGGAGGTTCATCTTTGCATGACAGAAATTCATTTTCTTTTTCATAAATCTAGAAGTATAGTCAATGAATTATTAGAGAAATCTGATAATTTAAAAAAACATCAACAACTTATAAAAATCTTTTTTGTGAGTCTTTCTTTATAATAGGCATGTTTTGCAGTTTTAGATTATTAAATAATCTCTCTCTCCCAATTCTTCTCTCTTATTATTATTATTATTATTTTAACACTTTAGCAAATAACTGAAGCAATGATGTAACTGTGGTGTGTTAATTGAATGTAAGTATTGATAACTATTACACCCCCTCTTCTAGAATAAATATCATTTAAACATAGTGATTTTTATTGTTTATTTACTTCTATTTATGTTTTCCATTGGTAAAAAATTTAGTTTAGAGAGAGAATGGAGATAGGAAAGAGAGAGAGAAATCACTATTTCAAATACAGTATGTAGTTATAGTACAGTATGGAACCGTTTATCCAGAAAACCAGTTATTCGGAATTACCCTACTACCATATCATTACCCTACTACCGTAGGTAATGGAAGTGTTGTATTCGGTCCAAAAATTTGATGTCTAGTTTTCATCTGATTTACATGTTTTAAGGCCTCCTGAGTCCAAAAAAGTAGTTTTCAGCGATTGGCCAGTGTGTGTGTATGTATGTGTGCAGTGTATATATGTGTGGAATCTTCTGGCTACCATATCTTCGAAACTAATAAAGATAGAACTACGAAACTTCACAATTGATACAGGTCTGGTGTACAGATGAATTTTCCAAATTTTGGTGAAAATTGGAAAACTGGAAGTGGGTCATTGGAAACTGGAAATGGGACCGTAAGTCTGTATCTCAAAAACTGCTCTAATGATTTTCTTCAAAGTTGCTACATAAACACTCTATTAGATGCCCTTTTGAATGATATAGTTGGTTAGTTCAGAAAAATTGATAGGTGTCCTTGTAAATAGCTCAATTTCAGGTCTCGCAACTGCGTTCCTTTAAAAACGACTGTACGGATATTTTTCAAACTCGCCATGTTAACTCCCATTTAAATATCCTTTTGTATGTAATTGTTGTTTTCTGGTAAATAATTGAGTATACCAAGCTTGGTAAAAGTTGGTATCTCAAAAACAGCTCTAACAATTTTCTTGAAAATTGTTTCATTAATCCATTTTAGATACCCTTTCTCCGGTATTACGTGGTTATTACAGGAATATTAACGATCATCCTGATTAGGTAGTTCCGTTTTAGATCTCAAAAATTGGTGCTTAAAAAAAATAACTTTTTTTTTTTTTTTTTACTTGCTAAGTAAACTTTGTTTTATATGTCTTCATACGTGTATCAAGTTACTCTTACTGGAAAATCCCAAAAAATGCATATAATATCTCCAAAAAATTCATATAATACGTGTAATAGTGGGTAATGGAAGTCGTGTGGTTGTTTCACACCAGATTTTTAATTTTGTATTCATTTTTAATATTCTTATGTAGGTCTACTACTAGCGCTTCAAAATGTTGTCATGACCAGTAGTGGACTGCTCTGTCAACTATTGACTCATTTGACATTTAAGGCCAGATTTAGTAAATGACACAGTTCAGTGCCCTCCCAAATTTAGGAATGTGTAATGAATATGACTCATTTCACTCAAAATTAGATCGTGATGCAGTTGCTTCAATATATTAATATATTTAAAAGAGGTTAATATTTTTCAAATTTTTAGAAGAGATTTTTGCACTTATTGAAAGTGACATGAATAATTCAGGTACATATTTAAAAGAAAGACTCACTAGCCTTTATAAGATTATCACACAAGGGAGTGGTTAAAATATTATTTACAAATTAAGACTCCTTTTAAGTAAAGCAATGTATTATTGAAGGAGTGAAATTTTTCAGAGATAATTTATTTACAATTTATAATATAAGTTTATTTTTTATTTATTTATTTTTATAGCCTTCGTGTAAAAGAAAATACTTTCTGTTTCTTAAACATTCGTTTTCCATTAGTTCACATTTTATTTCTTCTTTTCAAAAGAAATTCAAAGGTGGCCATTACCGTGTTTAGTTTTAAAGTGTGCACTACAGGTGCATTTAACGCTCGCATAAAATTCCTTTGTTTTTGAGCATTAGCATTCTTCAGAGTACAGTCATGTACAGAAAGAGTTAATTGAGGTGTAAACAATTGTTAAAATTACAGCTTCTAAATTTAAGAACATTGCATAAAAATTATCTGGAAAATGTTTTTAACGGCCCTTAGTAATCAGTTACTATTTTTTTTTCCCCATGTAATCCAATGAGATTTTTGTTGCTTTATATTATTAATATATATTGCTCAAAAATACAGTTTTTTGAATTTTGTTTTTTGAATTCCACTCTTTGAACATGTCCTCTTTTATATCACAAAGCAATCAAAAATAAATAAATTAATTAAATATTTCTTTTCAAGGCTGAAAATTAGACTGTTAAGCTTGCTTAATGAAATAAAAGATTTAGACATAATAAATAAAAACGAAGTATTAACTTTAATTAATATATATAGAAAAAACATTTGACGTTACTTTGTGCATCGTCGTTCAAATTTTTCGGCTGGGTACCCGGCTCTCCACAGAACGATATCCTCTGTGGAGGACTTGAGCTTGACCGATGTCAAGCAGTCATCAGTCAAGCTCAAGATGTCATCAGTCAAGCTCAAGTCCTACACAGACGATATCGTTCTGAGGAGAGCCGGGTACCCGGCCGAAAAATTTAAACGACGATGCACGAAGTAACGTCAAAATTATTTTCTATATATATTAATTAAAAGATTTAGATTCATTTATTTATTTATTTTTAATTGTTCCCTGAGAAAAAAGACAACATGTTCAAAGAGGGAAATTCAAAATATAAAATTAGAATAAATTTATTTTTGAACAAGATATTCTGGTAATACCAAACAACAAAAGTCCTATTGGATTACATGGGGAAAGAGAAAGGAAGATGTCTGATTACCAAGAACACTTAACGTATCCAATACTAGTGTAGTTACCTTAAATATTAATTAAATATAAATTGAGAAATTTGGCCATTAAATTATCCTCTCATATTTATAACAATTCTTATTGTAAAACACATTTTGTAGAACTGTATCACATTTAAAACTTTTTGTAAGTTTATTTTTATCCCCCCCCCCCAAGAAGTTTTCTTTTCTTTTTTTTTTCCCTAAGAATTTTTTTCCCCCTCTAAGAATAGTGGTGAAACTTTTTGTAACTGTAAATTAAAAAAATCTGGTGTGAAACAACCACACGACTTCCACTACCCACTATTACACTTATTATTTATTATATGTACTTTTTGGAGATAATGTTATCAGATGACATAGAATTGACTTAATGAAATAGACACATAAAACTTTTCCAGTAAGAGAAAGTTAATGCACGTGTAAAAACATAAAACAGAGTTTACACAGCAATTTTTTTTTTTTTTTTTTAAGAAAAAGAAATAAAAAGAAAATCGGCAGAGTTATTTATTTAGTTATTTTGAAATTTCCGAGATCTAAAACTGATCTATCTGATCAAGATGACTGTTAATTTTCCTGTGATAACCAAGTAAAGCATGAGAAAGGATATCTAAAATGGGCGGTTTATGTAACAATTTTCAAGGAAATTGTTAGAGCCGTTTTTGAGATACCAACTTTTACCAAAATTTGGCATAATTAATTGTTGACCAGAAAACAACAATTACATGCAAAAGGATATTTAAACGAGGGTTAGTATGGCAAGTTTGAAAAAAATTCATACAGCCGTTTTGAAAGGAATGCACTCGCTGGACATGAAATTCAGCTATTTATACAGGACGCCTACCAATTTTCCTGAACTAACCAACTACATCATTCGAAAGGATATTTAATAGTTTTTATACAGCAATTTTGAAGAAAATCGTTAGAGCTGTTTTTGAGATATGGACTTACATACCCACTTCCGGTTTTCCAATTTTCACCAAAATTTGGAAAATTCTTCTGCACATGAGACCTATTTCAATTCTAAAGTTTCGTAGTTCTATCTTTATTAGTTTCCGAGATATAATAGCCAGAATATTCCCCACATACACACACACACTGAACAATTGCCAAAAACCACTTTTTTGGATTCAGGAGACCTTAAAACATGTAAATCATGTGAAATATCGATATCGATTTTTTTGACCAAATACATTGTAAGGGAAGTAAAAATCAGCTAAAAACTGGGTGACTAAAATATTTAAGGGCCCGCTTCACTCACTTCCGCCGGAAGCCGGGGCTAATGTTATTCTATGGGAATTTTTTCTTTACAAATAACTTATTAACTAATATATATTTTTAAATTCTGTTTTCGCATTCAGAAAATTCCAAGCTGTTAAATTGACGGACCTTATTTTAAAAAATTATTTTTAAATTTTTTTATATTTTATTTTGAAGCTGCAAAATACGAATTTTCAATATGTGAATTTTTTTCATTTTGCAATTTCAAAATAAAATATTAAAAAATAAAAAATACATTTTTAAAAAGGTCCGTCAATTTAACAGTTGGGACTTTTCTGAATGTGAAAACAGAATTAAAAAATATGTATTAGTTAATAAGTTATTTGTAAAAAAAATTTCCCCGGAGAATAACATTGGTTCCGGCTTTCGGCGACTGTAAGTGAAGAGAGCCGTTAAACAGAAAAGCTACGAACAATTAACAAAATTTTCTAGATTTTACTCTTTTTAGTTACCCACTTAAATCATGAATACTGACTTCTTTTATAAACTGCTTCAGCATATCATCATGGCATTTATCAATGAAATCTTGGATACGAGCAGAAACTGAAACCTTTTTGAAGCTCTTTGTTAAAATGTATGCATTTTCCCAAGACAAAGTTGAGCGAAACATATTTTGCATGTAAATTTTAATTTCATCTTCAAAGTTTCTTACATCACGCTGAAAAGTTTGCATTATTTTGTCCCACTGAGATTTGGAGGCCGGATCATAAATGTCAAAATTAGCCTAGAAGTAGAATTTGACAGGAAAAAAAAATAAATACCATGTATAAATATATATAGTATACAGAAAGCATTTTATTTGCAGTAAAATTCTAAAAATACACTAAGATATTTTTTTTTAAATTAAAATAACTACATTTACATTTAAAAATAAAAATAATTTATATTAAATTAAAAATACCTTTTTTGATCGTTTACCTTGTAGCTATTCAACCCAGCACCAGATCATCTTTTAGGAGATGGACTTGCTCTGCACTTTGTTCTCAACTGCTGTTCCTTTTTTTTTTTTTTTTTTTTTTTTTTTTGTCAGTATCTGACACCATCAGCTATCTAGATTTTGAATATAAATAAAAAGGAACAGCATTCGAGAACAAAGCACAGAGCAAGTTAACATCCTGATGATGACCCTATGCCAGGTTAAAATGCTTTGAGGAAAACAACCAAAAAAGGTATTTTTGATTTAATCTATATATATAATAAAATAAGATGTGTGTGTGTATGTTAGTGTGTATATCCTATCCGAAGCTTTTTAAAAAACGGCTGATCGCAGAGCTACACAAATTTGCATGATGGTTTGTTATGAAATATTCTGATGCACTTTGAAGCCCGATTTTCAAATTTTTGATTAGATTTTTTAAAATTAATTAAAATATGAAAATAATATCCTGGTAATAGCTTTAAAATTAGTCATTTAAATTTTTAATTTTTGCCAAAAATGTTTAGTTATTATTTTTTTTTCAGCATAAAATGAAATATGCTTTCACGTGAAATATAAAAATTATCAAATGTTAAATATGCTCATATATTTGAAAAAATGATGTTTTTATAACTCTAAAATAAAATAATAAAAATAAAAATCTAGCATGTTTCTTCTAAATTTTGTTTCATAACCTTTTTTCATATACCTTAATTTTAGATTTTTTTTTTTTTTTTTTTTTTTGTTTAAATAGTATGTTTTTGGCATCGTAGAAGCCCACATGGCATGAAAGCTAATTCAACACTTATTGGTAATTCTAGACAATTTTTAAAATTTTGATGCTGAAGTAGATCGAACATTTTTGTACGCCAAGGACACTACTTTTGCAACAGCCATTTTAAGCCAAGTAGTGCATCAAAAATATAAATAAATTATAAAATATTGAAAAGAAAGAAAGAAACAGAAACGATAATGGCATAAATTATGTACTTTTGTCTAAAATGGTGACAAAAATTTAAAAGTTGCTAAGGGGAGCTATATTAAGACTGAAGCATGATCAGGTTTACATATTTAATTATTTATTTTTCTATATACCAACCACAATTAACTAACCATGAAATACAGATAACCACAAAAAATTAGTTGTCTCATATGATAGACGTAGCACTCATAGCAGTTTGTAATATTACATTTGGTGTGAAATTGCTGTGATTTTATAGTAGACCAGATAAATCAAATAAATATTTAGAATTAACGTAAAAGTAAATATTATGTACAGTATGGATAGTGTTTTTGATATGTAACTGGAATTCAAATATAAAAGGGCTTCTTCAATTTTTCCGATATTGTCTATTTCAAAACTGTCATATGATGAGCACCAAGATATAAAATTGTTGAAATGTTTTTGGTTTGCTAAAAATTAAGATGTACACTCATTTGTGTTATACTCATATGTAACAGTATGTATTTTTCAACATGTTTGATATTTAATTCATATGTCATTGTATACAAATAGTGATTATTTTGTTTAAACACATATATTGTCAGACTGTTTTGTGAATATTTACAAATACTTTATTTTATATGTAAAAAGTGAGAGCGATTATATATATTGTGTGTGTGTGTGTGCCAAGCGGGAGAGATATGTGAGCGAGTTGCTCCCATATGCTTTAATTAGACCAAATTTATTTCAAGATTATTAAATATCTAATTAGTTACAAATTAAAATAATTAACTTTTATTAATCTTCTAAATATATCAGATTTATTTCAAAATTATTAAATTCCTAATTAGAATTTAAAATAAGTAATCTTTATTAAGATTAAGAAAGAATTCAATAATACATTAATTGATCTCTTTTCAACGTAAAGCAATTTTTATATGAGGGATCAAGAAAGCAATTTAATTTCATATTTCCTGAAAAGAACCATTTTTATTTCATTGCAATTCTCAATAAATCTATTTATATTTCTAGATATTAAAATACATTAAGCGATTTCCGTTATAATTTATTTTTATTTTGTTTAACTCCCAAAACCACATAAAGAAATCACTTTGCAGTTAAATATAATCTAAATGTCTCATTTTTCAGACTTTATGTCGCAATAAATGATAATCATTTCCACCTGCTCTAACTATCGTTTTGGCACATATAAGTTATGCCAAATTTAGGGTTGCAATTTGCAATCGTCTTTTCTAAATTTAAAATTTCTCATTGGATTAACACTAAGATAAAGAAACTTTTGTTTGACGATTTTAACTGATAATTTCGTAGGACTGTCAGATCTGGTGAACAAAATAGGGAAGCGAACTTGGTTCGATTCGACACTTCGACTAAAATCACCGACCAGCAAACATGTAGTTTTTATATATCTATAATCGCTCTCTTTCTTCCACTAACTTTTGTTATAGTGAATTCATCAATTATGGATCTGATCTGGGTTGCCCTCTCTTTTATGCTTTTATCTGTCAATAAAATCTTCACGACTTAAAAATAATTTATGGAAGATTTATTTCTAAATGTCTATTGTTTGACTTTATTTTAGAGGACTGTGGTATTCAATGTCACAGATGTGGGCAAAAGTTCTATGAATAATATGAAGCAAATTTTTCAATCAGGGTTGATGTGAACCTACAATAAAATTCCTGAAATTATATGTAAAGAAAAAAAAATGGCGCAAATAAAATATTTTTTGATTGTAACCAATAAAACATACATAGATATTGTACATCTGAAAAAATACTAGTAAATTTTTAAAGATATGCCTAGATTTCTATTATGCAACAGTTTTCTCTTATCTGTCACTGAAAAATAATTGAAAAAAAAAAAAAAAAAAAAAAAACTTAAATCAGGATAAAATCCTAAAACACAATTACCCCTGTATAAATGTAAGAATTTTAAATGATTTATAAATGTAGTATGATAATGAAATAAAAGTTGAGGATGCTCCCCCTTCCCCTCAGTAATATAACATATAAAACAAATTTGTAAAACTAGCACAGCAAGAGAAATTAGTGCGAGTGCCACACTAGATTATTATTATTATTATTATTATTATTATTATTATTTTTGTTTCTTAAGTTGAAAAAAAATCAAGTTAAAAATTTCTTCAAAACTTAATTTTTAAAATGTAGACTTAATTTTCAGACTCTTTAAGATACTTTTTGTGTTTCCGCATAAAATTTTCGTTTTCAAGTTATTCCAGGTAGTAGCCACCCTGTTTTAGATTAAATTAAATATCTCTTTACTACCTGGCTAATACTAACTGCTACTTACTTTAAGCTTTGTTGACAACTTTGTAATTGTACCACAGAGCATTATATTAAATGCTAATTATGTATTATATCAATCAGATTAAGAATTTTTTCTCATATTTCTAGTTTTTCAGATTTTTATGCTTAGGGAGACTCTCATAGTCGAAAATTAAAATTAATCTTATTCTATGGGAAAATTATCTCCATTATAACTCATTAATTAATATACATTTGAAGTTGTAAAATGCAAATTTTCATTGCGTGAAATTTTGCAGTTTAAATTTAAATTAAATTTGGAAATTAAAAAAAAAAAAAAATATTTTTTTAAACAAGGATTGATTTAATTAATGATCATGGATTTTCTGAATATGAAAAAAGAATTTAAAAATATGTATTAGTTAATGAATTATAATATGGATCATTTTCTCCATACAATAATACTGGATTCCTCTTCCAGCGACAATAAATAGAGAGTCCTCTTAAACTTAAGTAGCCAATTGCTGGCCAGTGGTGAATTGCAGGCTAATTATCCTAAATGTTTTGAAAATATTTTAGTAGTTTATTACAGAGTCTCAAAAGCAAGGAAATTGTAACAATTAATGAATTTGTAACAAAAAACAAACATTTTTACAATAGCAAATTATGGATGCATAAATAATGCTTAAATATAGTTAAATGTATATTACATATTGTATTCTTGATGTTATCCCAAACACTCTAACTTCTAAAACATCCAAGCCTTTCACATCATGAACAAAATATTTGAGGTTAGTATTGAATATATCGTATAACTGTTCAAGCATCTGAAATAATAAAAACAAAGCATAATAATAATAATAATAATAATAATAATATGTAAAGCCCAAATAAAAATTATATAATCAAACATTGAAATATTAAACACTAGCAAAGCCCTCGGGTCCTACAACGAACACTTCGTAATCTGCCGAGAATACTGCGCTGTGACGTCACTTTTCGACAATCACGAAAAAGTGCTACAACGAACTCATCGAAAGCTTCTCACTACCGGTATTTATCTTCGTTATCTACCTCTAAAATCTCACCCACTGTGAGCTGGTGAAAACGCGATTATGAAGTGAGAACTTAGTCAGCGATATTTAGTACAAAAAACTGGTGAATTAAAAAATAAAAAATATGTACATATGTCATGCTTTTTGAAAAGAACTTCCAAAACTATTAATTTGTTGTGTGAATACTGTATACATTTAATCGTTAGTTTGAGAGATATTTGATTAGAAAGATTACGAGTGACAATACGTCTGTTGATCTTACCTTAAAACAATAAAACAAAAATAACCCAAAAAATTAAAGACTAAAGAATAACTTTCTGAAAATAATCAATTTTGACATCCTCAGAACTATAAATTCTAAGTTAAATCGTGAATTTATCGTTCATAATAAAATAATTGTAAAAAATGCTCATTTAAGGATTGTATAATAGATAATTTAAGAAGAACGTCGCACGTCTCCTAGTGACTTGGACACAGAGCATTCAGTTTCAAACCAACAGTGACCGGGTTCAATCCCCGTTAACTCTATTTCAGCTTTTATTATTATTATTTTATTATTATTATTATAATATATATATGAAGAAAAATAAATAAATTAAAAATTTGCCAGTTGTAAGTTTTAATTTAGCAATTAATTTCTACTTCATTATTAATTGAATTTAACT
The DNA here is from genome assembly GCA_963930645.1 of Salticus scenicus. NCBI lineage: Eukaryota > Metazoa > Arthropoda > Arachnida > Araneae > Salticidae > Salticus > Salticus scenicus. The sequence continues at coordinate 4,198,423 of OZ005656.1, forward strand.
TTTGTTTCAGTATAAATTCAAATAAATATTTCAAAAGTAAGCATTCCAATTTTAAAATTTAAATGCCTATTTTTTAAATATTTTTTATTTTAATTAAAACAAAAAAGTTAAATTTAATGAATAATGAAGTAGAAAAAAATTAGTAAGTTAAATAATATATATGCGGAATAACAAGACATTAAATAAATAAATAATTTTTAAAGAAAAAATTTCCAGTTTAAAGTTTAATTTTTGTTTAATAATGACTTTTCAAAAGCAGAAAAGAGATCAAACATTTTATTTTTATAAACAATTTAATTTGAACTTGGAAAAAAAAGGTGGAGGGGGGGGGATAAAAAGTTTAATTTTTGTTAAATGAAATTAATAATTAAAAAAAAATTATATATTATCAAATTAACTTAAGCATTTTTATTTATTTATTTTGTTACTTCAATTGTATACATACTCTAATAAAATATTTGAAGGGATAACTTATGGGGGAAAATTATATTAGTTACAATTTTAACTTTTGGCAAATAATAAATAAAATTAAATGTAAGTCGAAACAGAAGCATTTTTTGAAATTATTTTATTTCAATGAGAAAGAAAAGAAAAAAAAAATTCTCTTTATTTATTTATTTTTTCTCTCCCCTAATCCCCTAACTATTAAATTAAATATCCGTATGTTTCTTATTTGTAATAAAAGAAATTAGGGAATTGCCAATATAGGGAATATTGTGTATAAAAAATATATTTATTTATTTAAAACTTTTTACTTTCTTCTATATGTAATATAGAGAAAGTATTGGATTCGTAAAAATTTTCGACCTCGGGTTTTTGATGGATTTACACGTTTTGAGAGCTGTAGAACACGATTTGACTATTTTTAGAAAATGTCTGTCTGTCTGTCTGTCTGTGTGTGTGTGTGTGTGTGTGTGTGTGACAAAATTTTGTGGCAACTGTATCTCAGAAACTACTGCACAGAATTTCATACAAATTGGTATGTAGTTGCACCTTGACATAAATTAGTGCCTATCAACTTTTGGTAAAAATTGTCTTACAGGTTGCGTTGCCATCCTGCTTTTTCTAAATTTTTAACATGGTGATATAGGACAAAATTTTGTATAAATGTGCATAAAGAGAATTATTTTTTAATAATCATTATGAAATTTACAAGAATTATTTATAATAAAGATAGTCAACTGGGAAAAAAATTTTGTATGTGTAGGAGCCTCGCCACCCCCCCTGGGGGGGAAGTCCCCCCTCGAGGAGAGTAAATTTTCAAGATGGGTATCTTTCGAAAGGTCTCATCAATACCTTTAAAACGAATGGTTGAACTATAAATCTGTGATAATTTAAAACAAAGTTATCGATTTTTTTTACTTTTAACAAAAAAAAAACTTAGAAAAAAAAAATCGCTTTTTTTTTTTTTTTTTTTTAACGAAATTTAACTGGACTTGGTATTTAGTTGGCCCCTGACATAAACTGGGGCTGATTAGATTTGGGGATCAATAGCTCAACAGGTGGAGCTGTGATCGTATTTTTTCTAAATTTTTAACATGGCAGTATAGGACAATATTTCGTATAAATGTACATAATGAGAGTTATTCTTAACCTGTGATTGTGAAATTAATATGAATTATTGATAATAGTAGTAGTTAATTAGGAAAAAAAATTGGGGCATCGCTTCCCCCCCTTGGGGGAAGTACCCCCCGGGGAGGGTAAATTTTCAAGATGGGTATCGTTCGAAAGGTCTCGTCAATACCTTTAAAACGAATGGTTGAACTATAAATATTTGATAATTTAAAACAAAGTTATCGAATTTTTTTACGTTTAACGAAAAAAAACTGAAAAAAATTCCTTTTTTTTTTTTTTTTTTTTTTCGTTACTGCGTGAATTTGTATAGGAAAATATAGAAGAAAGTCTTGTGGTGGCCACAACATACTAGTTTTTTAATGAAATAAAATATACACATGTATATTAAATTATTATCCCTTGCCAGTATTGTATCTGGGAACTCTCGGCTTAAAAATTTCAAGGCAATGAGCAAGCTACGAAATGCTATGAAACTTGCATTATGAACAATTAATTCACAAGATATTAGATACAGCTTAAATTTAAAGGTCTGGGGACTACAAAAGTAATTATTTTTAGCAATTTATTCTTCAGTCTTTAATAGACTATCTTTTGTTAATATTGCTCTTGGTTTTTGTGATAAAAGCACCACAGTTATATATATATATATATATATATATATATATGTATATATATATATATATATACTAGCAGACCCGGCCACGCGTTGCTGTGACTAAGTTATACGTTAGTAGTGTAAAAAGGAGAGTTCACCTGCACGGTGGAGGCGCGGAGGCGCGCTGAGGCGCGCGCGCCACCACCCTGTTGGAGCGCACCTCCGCGCCTCCACCGTGCAGGTCAACGTCTCCTTTTTACACTACTTAGTCATCATCTTGGATGAGGGGGGTGTTGCCACCAGAAGAATAGAAACTTTTAGACCGTTGCCACCGGAAGAATAGAAACTGTGTGTTGCCACCGGAAGAATATAAACTTTTAGAGCGTTGCCACCGGAAGAATAGAAACTTTGGCTATCATCTTGGATGAGGTTTGGTGGTGCCATCTATCGGGGAGAAGGGGAATTTTTTCCTAAATTTCGGACTTAGTATTTTTTTCACAATTTCGGGGACTTCAAAATTTTTTCGAAGTTTTGCGGGAACGTCACGATCTTTTGGGACTTAACCTGAAAAGAGATACATACAAAATTTACAATTAGAGAAATAAGTGAAAGGAAAATGTATAGAAAAAAGTTAGAAAGAGAATACAAATTTAAGGAAAAAGGTAGAAAGAATAAAGTTAGAAAAAAAGAGAAGAAAGAGAAAGAAAGAGTTCACCTTGAGCGCCTGGGAGACTGCCCTCCCGAGGCCCTGCGGTGCCCCTTTTCGCTCCGTAGAGCAAGGCGGGAGTTAGTTCCTTTAAAAAAAAATAAAAATAAAAAATAAAATAAAAAATATCAACCTGGTGAACTCATCACATAGTTTTCTGAGGTTGTCTTCAAAGCATGGGTTCAGGCAATCTTCATAGGTGCGAAACAATCTGTACAATTTACATAGATGCAGGAACAATTTAAAAATATATACAGGATGCAGGAACAATCTTCATGGATGCAGAAACAATTGATATATACAGGGTGCTGGAACAATCTTCATAGGTGCAGAAACAATTTAAAAATATATACAGGGTGCAGGAACAATCTTTATAGGTGCGAAACAATCTGTACAATTTACATAGATGCAGGAACAATTTAAAAATATATACAGGATGCAGGAACAATCTTCATGGATGCAGAAACAATTGATATATACAGGGTGCAGGAACAATCTTCATAGGTGCAGAAACAATTTAAAATATATACAGGGTGCAGGAATAATCTTCATGGATGCAGAAACAATTGATATATACAGGGTACAGGAACAATCTTCATAGGTGCGAAACAATTGATATATACAGGGTGCAGGAACAATCTTCATAGGTGCGAAACAATTGATATATACAGGAACAATCTTCATAGGTGCGAAACAATTGATATATACAGGGTGCAGGAACAATCTTCATAGGTGCGAAACAATTTAAAATATATACAGGATGCAGGAACAATCTTCATAGGTGCGAAACAATTGATATATACAGGGTGCAGGAACAATATATACAAAAATTTTCACTATGGATGCTGCGGTATTCTGTAATGGCCATAAGCCAGACTGGTGATTCCATCATCTAGCAGATACCTCTTGTCATCAAAAGGAGATAAACACTTTTTGTTTTGATTAACTGTATAAAGTTGATGACGTTCTTGTAGGATTCTGGTTTGTTGCTCATAAGTGGCTATCTCCTTTTGCAGGCACTCTTGGTAGTCTTGAACACTTAATTTTTTTCTAACAATGGAGGTTGATATGCCTTTTGCTGTCTTCTTTTCACCACCAGCTGACTGTATGGCATACATTTTGGGCTTTAATCCAATGAATTTGTAGGCAGCTTGACTGTGGAGTTCGTCCTTAAACTTTCCAAGGACCTTTTTGTTAGTTGTAGAATATAGCGGATGATTTTCTGGATACTCTGAGAAGTCAAAATGGTGCTGATCTTCCTTCATATCTTCGTACATGTCGGCTGTCTGGATACAGTACGTCAAGGAGTCTGTATCCGTGAACAACAAAGTTGCACGACTTTCATACTTTTTCATAACGAAATTGTAATGAAAGTCGTACATGAGCAACTTTGCTAATTCAAGGATACAGAAACCCACGTATATCGGTCTATTCATCAGGATGGTTGGTTTTGTTCTCTCCACAGCTACGAGGTTATTGCAAAATTCTTTAAAAGTTGTAAAATTCGGTGATGCAACTAATTTTTGGGCTCTGACTTCATTGTTACACAGTTCTATGTTACGACGTTTTCTCAAATTTTCGATGGTCTTTCCATAGACGCTATTGTTCAACAGTTTAAAGAAATCTTTCTCAAAACTATTGTTTGCAGATTTTCGTTTATCTGTGTTGAAGTCTACATACTTTTTTAGCCAGGGTGCTTGTCGAAATTTCAAAACCTTGTTCACTTTTAATAGCTTCATTCCAAGTTTTAGGTATAACTGTAGATTTCTGTAATGTACAACATATTCTGATTTATTGTAGAGGTTTGGAATGAGTTTGGGTGTTCCTGAATATTTTTGGTTCTGCAACAAGGACTTGGCATAGGTGGAGAGCATTTCTTCTGTCACGGTCATTTTTTCAGGTGCAAGTGGGTAGCTATTGTGGAGGTCATGCAGATGAGATGGGTACTCCAAATCCACTTCAAAAATGAAGCCTTCAGCTGCATCTTCGGGTATGTTCATGATGAAATCTTCAGTAATGTTAGAGGGATCCATCCATTGAAACTTGCCATAAGGCATGTACTGGGACATAGCCCAACCGTAAAGGTTGTTCGCATCCCAGTACATGATATAACTAGAGGGCTTACTTGAGTCGTAGTGAGGAGTGTGCGGGTTGTTTGCAACAGCAAAACGGTGTGAAATCTGCGACACACCCCCGCGCACCCCTTTTTCAATAAACAGCAGCATGTTGATATCCGTAAGCAGCTCTAGCTTAACATCAGTCATCTTCAGACAGGCTTGCCAGGACAGTCCAGGAGAGGTGTATAAATGGGCAGCATCGATGTTATAATAGTGTAGGCAAAGACTTCTGAAATTTTGGAACACATCGGCAAGAAGCAAAACATCTGTCTTCACATACAGGTCGTGATACTCGCCGAGGTTTCTTATCTGGAAGACTTCCCATACGTTTTTTGCATGTTGATAATCAGCCTCTTCAACGGCTTCATTCGTAAGTGAGTTGAAAAATGCTGAAGGAGGCGGCAACACTGTTTCTTGGAATTTGTCAAATCCGGTGATGTAGTCATAGGGATATACTCCTTTTCTGGTGAGGAGACTTAGATCGGTACTTGATTCAAACTGGTCTTTTAGAATTTTAAACTGACTAATATCCAAATTCTTCACCAACTTTTCTAACGAAGCAGGCAAAAATTGGAACGAGTCAAGAAAGACGAGCTGTACAGGACTGTCTGGTTTCTTTAAAGTGAATGATATATATTTTTCTAATGTTGTTGCGATGACTTGTATCTGATGGTCTTGAAAATGGCCTAATTCTGTCATGATATGATGGGCATCATAGTTCTTCAAGTTGTGGAAAACCACGGGAATCTTCTTTGGCTGCTTAAAATTGAGATTGCAGCTAGCATGGGCGGCACCTCTAAAAACTCCAGTTTCGTGATTGTGATCTCGAACTTTAATGCATCCGGGTAACAGGGGTTGACGACATATGCAGCACCTTGTTGCATTTTGGAAGGCCTCCTCTTCTTGGGCAGAGAGCTTCATTGGCTTAATTTCTTGGAGTTTTTCTTCAAGGATATCTTTTTCCATGAGGATATTTTCTAGAAAATGCTTGACTGCATTCTCTCCTCGATAGCTAAAGATGGGCTTCACAGCTTTGCCATCAGACCCTACGATTACATAAGCGTAACCGCAGGCTGTATGACGGGCTGTATGTTGCAAGTAGGAGTTTGATGAGGATGGAACAGCAGATGCAATAGGCTCGAGCAAACTTTCAAAATCCGCATAGATGATATAGCTGATGGGATGTTGAAGATGGGTTCCCGTGAACTCTAGTATATTTTTATCCTTGCTGGGCATCTCAATGGCTTGAGCAGTGTGTTTTTTGCAGTTTGTTTCATGGTCTTTTAACAAAAGTTCTGTCGAAAAACCATGCAGGCACCTATAACAGTAATACTGTTTGCCATAGTGTTTTGTGCGGTCTCCCATTAATCTGGAAAAGTCCCGGATTAAACAGTAGTGGTGGGCACCTTCTTCGTTCTCAATGAGTAATAAATTGATAGCTTCAACATCTTCTACTTCGGAAATTCTTAGAATGGTCACTTTAGAGTTTTCGTAGCCGAAGACGTTGATTCTAAGATTGTTCAGGTTTTCTATGAGACCTATTTTTGAGATGGGAACAGGGTACTGAACATTACCCATCTTGATTTCCTCTTCATGAGGTAAATAGTGGGAGACTCGTTCGGGATTTCTTGTGTAGTCTAAATTCAGTTTGTGTGCTAGCAGACACCATAGGAAGCACTTGTTATCTCTGTTCTGTATATTTAAGATAGCTTTCTTGGCAAGCAGTTTAGCTGGCAATTCTTGATAGCTGCTCGCTCTCAAAGGGTTATATTTAGCAGACTTGAATTCTAGGTAGTAGATGTTTCTCAGCACCCAGCCGGAACCTCTCTCTAAAAACTCTTCGTAGTTTTGAATAATCTTCATAAATCCTACACTTATTTGATCATCAATTAAGTCAGGAGTGTGTTGCTGGTAGCAGGGTGTTCTGAAGTACGCATCCATAATTTCCAGTTCTCCTTCAGCTGTCTCTCTTTCAAAGCAGACTTTTATTACCAGGTACCATTTGATGGAATCTTTCTCATACAATTCCTGTAGGATGTTTTCATGTATCTCGGCACGAATAGACTCTAAAAAGATTTTCACATCGTACCGAGTGGCTTCAGTAGGTTCAATGAGCACCGTCTTAAACGTGTTCAAAGCTTGCGTATAGGGTCGTCTTCGAGAGAGTGGTGGAGGAGTCGTTTTCGGTTTCTTCCGGCTCTCACTTAGGCTATTTGAATGCTGGAGTCGCATATGGTTCATTAATGATGACTTCGAGGAAAAGGTGGACTGGCATTCTTTGCAGGGGTAGTTATGACTTTTTAGATGAGCGTTGTACTCGTCCAGGCGACTAAACTTTCTTTGGCATGTAGCACATTGATGGGTGGAAGTGTCAGCATCATGCAACTTCTTATGTCGGTTTAAGGCATCCTTTCTGGAGAACTCCTTCAAACACACAGAACAGGAGAAACCCTATAAAAGAATAAAAAACGATTTTTTAATTAAAGTGTTACAATTTTTAATCAAAGTGTTACAATTTTTCGAAATATCACAAAAACTTTAAGAAATAATACATACCTTAGAAGGACCGGGCTGAGGATCTACAGATTCTTGTAATTCACTCGTGGACTGGTGCGATTTTCGGTGCCTATTTAGGTTGTCCTTTCTGGAAAATTCCTTATGGCAAATGAGACACACGAACATTTTTTCTGTGTTGTGTGTTTTCTTGTGTCTAGTCAAATCCCGACTTCTAGAAAAAGATTTCCCACAAGTAGGGCAAACAGGTTGAACCTATAATAAGAAAGACATTTTTTTTTAACTTTTGTAAAAGGGACAATTTTTCAAACTTTTCTAAAAGGAAACACTCTCATTTTTAATGCAAAACAATACATACCTTAGAAGGCTCAGGTTGGGCTTCAGGTTGGGGTTCAGGTTGGGCGGCGTCGTCCCATTGGGGGTTTCGCCACTCCTCGTCATTCATCTCGGCAACATCACACAGCATATGAAATTCGTCATCGGGTATACCGAAGGAAATACCCAACTGAAAATAAACGAATAGGATGCAACTTTAAAAAATTTTAGAAAAATAAATTCTTCTAGTTAAAGATTTCATATACAAAAGGTTATACAACATAAATAAATAAATCTATTCGATGAGTCATTAAATAAACGAATCATTTTATAAACATAGGATGCAACTTTAAAAATTTTTAGAAAAAATAAATTCTTCTAGTTAAAGATTTAATTAATCTAACTTTTATACATACACGCTACTATTTTAATAAACCAATACACTATTTTATCTAAACATAGGATTAGGTATGCAAATTTTAAAATTTTTTTTAGAAAAATAAATACTCCTAGTTAAAGATTTAATAAATCTAACTTTTATACATACACGCTACTATTTTAATAAACCAATACACTATTTTATCTAAACATAGGATTAGGTATGCAAATTTTAAAAATTTTTTAGAAAAATAAATACTCCTAGTTAAAGATTTAATAAATCTAACTTTTATACATACACGCTACCATTTTAATAATCCAAATACACTATTTTATCTAAACATAGGATTAGGTATGCAAATTTTAGAAAAATAAATTCTCCTAGTTAAAGATTTAATAAATCTAACTTTTATACATACACGCTACTATTTTAATAAACCAATACACTATTTTAACTAAACATAGGATTAGGTATTCAACTTTAAAAAAAATTTTTGAAAAATAAATTCTCCTAGTTAAAGATTTAATAAACAAAAGGTTATGCAAATCTAACTTTTATACAACATAAATAAATTGAATAAGTATAATCTAATTGATAGCTTATCAAACGATGAGTCATCCTAAACATGTCTGAACACTAACATTTTATTGTATAAGCTATGCGATGACTCATCAAACGATGAGTCACCCTAAACATGACTGAACATGAATCTACTTGAACACTAACATTTTATTGTATAAGCGATAATTACTATATAAATCACAAAGTGTAGGATGTTGGAAATTAAATAAACAACACTAGTTGATGAAAATTATAAGTAAACTGATTTTCTAGTTAATAATTAAAATTTTTTTTTTATAATGAATGCAAATTAAGTTTCTCATAAGTAAACAATAATAATAATAACTTTTTGATTTGAATAATATAAAAAGCACCTTTAAACGAAGTATGAGTCATAAATTTTGAAAGGAAATAAATTATTAGAATAATAAATTTTTAGTTTAAACTTATGGGAATAAGTTTTAATTAAATCTTCTAATTAAAAAGTTTTTCACTTATAAAATAATTTCTATGTCATATGATTGTAAAAAAATAAACTTATTAAAATTTCTATACAAAGTTTTTCACTTATAGAATAAATAATTTCTCAGCATAAACAAGTTTTACACATACTTAAATTTCACTTTATGTAGTTTATCAAATTAAAGATTCGAAATTAAATTTATGTTTACCACATTATAAATAAAATAGATTTCGCATTTATCAAATTAAAGATTCGAAATTAAATTTATGTTTAACATAGAATAAATAAAATAGATTTCCCATTTGTCAAAATAAAGATTCGAAATTCAATTTATTTTAAACACATATTATAAATAGATTTTCACTTATAGAATAAATAATTTCTAAGCATAAACAAGTTTTACACATACTTAAATTTCGCTTTATGTAGTTTATTGAATGAAATAAAATAGATTTCTCATTTATCAAATTAAAGATTCGAAATTAAATTTATGTTTACCACATTATAAATAAAATAGATTTCGCATTTGTCAAAATAAAGATTTGAAATTAAATTTATTTTAAACACATATTATAAATAGATTTTCACTTATAGAATAAATAATTTCTAAGCATAAACAAGTTTTACACATACTTAAATTTCACTTTATGTAGTTTATTGAATGAAATAAAATAGATTTCCCATTTGTCAAAATAAAGATTCGAAATTCAATTTATTTTAAACACATATTATAAATAGATTTTCACTTATAGAATAAATAATTTCTAAGCATAAACAAGTTTTACACATACTTAAATTTCGCTTTATGTAGTTTATTGAATGAAATAAAATAGATTTCTCATTTATCAAATTAAAGATTCGAAATTAAATTTATGTTTACCACATTATAAATAAAATAGATTTCGCATTTGTCAAAATAAAGATTTGAAATTAAATTTATTTTAAACACATATTATAAATAGATTTTCACTTATAGAATAAATAATTTCTAAGCATAAACAAGTTTTACACATACTTAAATTTCACTTTATGTAGTTTATTGAATGAAATAAAATAGATTTCGCATTTGTCAAAATAAAGATTTGAAATTAAATTTATTTTTAACACATATTATAAATAGATTTTCACTTATAGAATAAATAATTTCTAAGCATAAACAGATTTTACACATACTTAAATTTCATTTTATATAGTTTATCAAAATAAAGATTTGAAATTAAATTTATTTTTAACACATATTATAAATAGATTTTCACTTATAGAATAAATAATTTCTATGCATAAACAGATTTTACACATACTTAAATTTCACTTTATATAGTTTATTGAATGAAATAAAATAGATTTTAGCATAGTGTAAATCAAATTTATTTTAAACACATATTATAAATAGATTTGAAACTCATTCTATTTTGCATAGTGTCAATCAAATTTATTTTTTAACATATCGTAAAAAGTAATAATAAATTAAAGAATTCTTATTTCAATTTATAATCTCATATTTCACTAAAAATGATTAAACACAGTTAGAAAATCAATGATTACTAGATAAATATATACTTACTGCATTTTCAACATCCATAGCTTGATTGTTGTTGGTGAATCCTTCCATTATAGAGGTACGGGAAAAGCACAATATACGATGCGGTAAAAACACAGTAAATGTACGGGAAGAAAATTTCGCGAACGTCGCTAAAGGAGAGAAGTAAAAATGCGTGTTGTCAAGGCAGTAGATAATCTACGAATGACCTGAGAAATGAGTTGCAGCGGCTTATCTAGATAAGGGGTTTTCCCCATGCGTCACGCTGACTCACCCCCGTGGATCTTACGAGAAACTTCTCGAATTCTGATTCATCGTAGAGGTTGCTTCATTTGCATATTTCCCCTCGTGGATTTTCCAAGGTGAGTCACCTCCTCCGTGTTCGTACAGGTATAATATCTTACGGGAGATATGAAACATACTCATTTGCATATTTCTAATGAAGAGATAATGTCTACACTTTTAATTAATGGAAAATAACAATTATTATTTCAATTTGATTATTAAAAATTATTTTTTCAAGTGGATTGCTTTATGAATAAATGGTTTTATTGTATGTTTTACGAAATAAAATATATCTTTTCGAAACAATATTTTTCCCGAATATAAGTTATTAAATGCATAGGAAATGGTTTTATTATATGATTTAATAAATATATCTTTAAAATAAATTATTGAATCCCTAGAAAGTGAATCTCTGAAAAATATGTTTTATGAAATAAAATAGTCATTTCAAACTTATAAATTCATTGAATCTTTTATGAAATAAAATATTTCTAATTAAATCTTTTAAGAAATAAAATCAATAAAATATTTCAAAGACAGACAGACACAGATATTCAGTTTCAATCTATTTATTGAAATTCCATAAAAATATATACACACATTACTTATTGGATACAATTGTTTAAAGAAGTCGTTTTCATAAACACACATTACTTTTTGGATAAAGAATCTTCAATATATTTTTCATACAAGGTCATATTTAATTGTTTAAAGAAACCGTCGTTGTAATGACAGGAACAATTAATTTTTTTAACAATAGCATGCATATTTAATTTTAAAAGTATTTCTTCACGATATAATTGATATTTTTCAAACATAGATTTCATTAAACACTCGTGTGAATTTTGATCGTCTGAATTAAAAACACATCCGTCACATTGAAATAAATTTTCAATTCCTAACTGAATTTCATACACGATAAAATCGAGTAAGATTTCCTTAGCACTTTGCTCATTTTCATGAGAAATACACACAAGAGGTTTATTTAGAATTAACATAGGAAGTTGAACGGTGAATATTGCATCAATAATAAAATGAGTTATTCTCATTTTGAGTTCTCTAAGCCTAAAAATTTGATCCTTCGCCAATTTAATGAGATTCGGTTTTAAATAAAAGCCAGAAGGATTTAAAGAAAACATTTGCTGTAAAGTACAATAATCCTCATCTATGTAAGCCATTATTAATTGATTGTTAGAAATAAAACTATCATTTACTGATTCAAAATTAAAATTTTCAATCTTACTTTGAAAATAATACCATGTCTGAGCTGTCATTACAACGCCTTCTTTAGTAGGTATCCATTGACCTGTATGTAATTCTTTAAAATTACGAATGTGGATTCTCACATTAAAATTCTTTTCTATTACAATTTGTAAAAAACTGCTAAAGTTTAAATTAAATTCACCTCGTATAGGATCCCAAGATTGTTCACGTACCCATTGGTTTAACCAATCATTCACATTCAATTCTTCACACATATCTTGAGAACAGTTTTTAACAGAAGTATCACAATGAGAGTTTTTCGAAGTATCACAATCAGAGTTTTTCAAAGTATCGCATGCACTGGATGAAGCATCACTTATATCAAGTCTTGGTTTCTTTAAAGGTGGCATGATAGGGTTGGGTATTAAGTGACGAAAAGTCAGGCTGATTCTCATATCTTTGATGATAGGATTCGGTGCAATGCCGTGGGTAAACAGTTCGTTCGTAGGCTTTAACATACTGTAGAGAGAACCATGTTCTAATGAAATCAAAGTCGAAGGTGTTTTAGGCTTCTTGAATTCAATTGTTCGTTCGGCACCAAAGCTGAGGACTACGATGGGGAAAGTTGCATCTAATCCACTTTCGTTGTCTTTATGTTGAGGTATGTAGCTGTATCCATTGCTGTAGAGGTTTAGCAGAACATAGTTGAAGGTAGAAGCCGTCCATTTTTCCACTCGATCCCGCAGCTCCAATACCAGACGTGTCCAAGGGTTAGCAGGCACATGAGTTCCGCTGAAGGCATAACTCAAAGTTGAATCGCCGTATCCCAGAACTTGTCTTTTAGGCTTAAAACTTTTTCCATGAATTCTAAAGGTTGGCGTGTAGAAAGGTAAAGTTTTTAACTCGGCAAAATACCGATCTGCTTGTTCCTTTTCGATGAAGTTTGAAACATACTGGACATTCAGTCCGTTTTCCGTGAAACTCACTGCAGACATGACGAGACAACCAACACACACGAAATCAAATGGTAGACTGAGCCGTGATCGCTGATAAGCAATCTCTGATAAGATAAGACTCTCGTCACGTGACCAGAGGTAGCCAATCAGATAACTCGTGACGTCACTCACCACGTGACTGAGCATAGCCAATCACATTACTCGTGACGTCACCCTAATCAGGTGACCTCGCGTTGCTGATAAGAACTCTCCTTATCATTCATTTCTCTCAAGGTAGCCGTTGGAGTAGGACGTGTTTTCAGGTAAGTGTATTTTATTCTATAAATAATCACACGTATGGATAGATACAAATTCATTTTATTTAGTATGTTTCCCAGGTTACAGGGTTGAGTTTAACAACAGGTTTTTTTACAATAAGTTTCTTTTTCGGTTTGACAATGTTTTTTCTTGAAGACAAATATCGATTCTTAATAATACTTTGGGGTACTCCCATATCTTTCAAGGCTTGCAAAAATTCACTTTGTCCTGTAATAGGTGGTTTTTTATTCACAGAAAAGATGAAATGAAAGAGTTCCGCTAAATTAGAATGTTCCATGGTCCTTCCGTTGTAAGTAATCTCTCCTTTCGGGTTCCACTTAAACTTGTTTGAATGAGACTTGAGAAAATTTAATAAGGCTTCGGCTTGTTTCTTCATGGGTTTAGCTACAGATGATAACACAAAGGTTTCATAGTCTTCTTGGGGTTCTTGTTTTATAGACTCCACTTGTTTAGGTTCCACTTTTTCAGGTTCTTCTTCGAGTTGTTTAGACATCCAAGGCAAATTATATTCTTGCAAATCCATTTTTCTTTTTAAGAGTTCGTAGTAGTGCTGAATTTTTTCGTGATCCGGTAAAGAACTATTTAATATTTTACCCATAGCTAAATCAAATTCCGTCATTTGCTTTTTGGAAGGCGTATGCTTAGAAAATTCTTCTTCCGGTACCAACGCATACTTAGCTGCGAATTCCATTGATGATGCCGGTTAAAACAGACAATGCAGCCGGGATTAAAATATTTAAAAATCCACCGTGTTGAACAATCAATTTTTTCTTGTTGAATAAACTTCCTTTCTTGGTACCAATTTTTCGAAGAGTCGTCTTATATTTCCTTAAAGACCTTTTCTGATGAGAGGAGAGAGGCACGTTTCCTTTTAATACGTTCAGGGTACATTCGCAAATAGCCTTCACAGATCGAGTCGGTAATTTTTTTAACAAATGCTTGCGTAAGGTTTGAGGACAAGACTTTATAAGCTCCAAGTCTCGAAGTTGTTTCCTCGTTAACGTCATGATCCCAAATGAATTAAAATCGGTAGGGCTTTCCTTTTAAACCTTTTTTGGGCTCGTACACAAATTGGGTTTCCCCCGGTAATATACGCGTTCTGAGTCGCATTCCTTCGGGGGTTTCATTCCTTAAATCCACCAACAAATAAGAGAAGGGCTGTTTGGTAGCATCCTCGAACACTTCTTGAAAAAACTGAGTTGATCTCGGATATAATTGTCTGCCCAAGTGCGTAATTTGACTCATGTCCCGACGATTTTTAAAAAGTACTAAGTACTGACTGTTTAAGGAAATACCTCTCATTTCTTTACCTTTATGAAAAAGGTTTTGAGTAATAAAAATAATACTTAAATTTAAATGGTGACTTCCTTTGGTAAAGAGGTGGGTTAATCGTTCATCACCCCCACATTCCACCATTAAATCATCTAAAATCATTAAAGAATGGGTACCTAAATATTCCCGATAATTAGAAGGAAACCCTTCTACGAATGTCACGTCGGGAATTTCCCCGTGAAGCTTTTGAGAGATGCCGTAAAACCAAACGACTTTATCGGGTTGAGGGTTAAACATACGCCGTCGTTCTGCCAGTAAATCCCGCAGAAACCAACTCTTACCGACCCCTGTGGGGCCTGCTAAGAGCATTGTAAAAGGGTGTTGAAAGCGTGGAAACTCCATTCTAAATAAACACAGACACAAAGGTTTACATTATAAATAGTTTTTTATTGATAAAAAGGAGCACGTGTGCGAAATCGTTTGGATACAAAATTATAGACTCTATGGTCGTTACATATATTTTCAGTTACAAACTGCTTTAAAAAATCTTTCAAAGTTTTGCCACGACATCGGCAATAAATATAATACACACAAAATTGACCACAAACAGCTGTCACATGACTTTGCAGCGGAAGTGGATTAAACACCACTCGTGAAAATTGAGATACATAGTTCGATATAGGTCCTTTAAAAAAGTTCGGCTTGTTTCCATAGGAATCAAAGAATTCCGCTTCCGTAGGGGAGGATAGATAGAATGCCACCCAGTGGCTTCCGGCTTCTGTAGACTTGTCCACGTTGCATACAAAACATGCAGGATAACGCTCGATCTTCTTGGGTAATTGATCACTGGGGAAAACACCGGAAAAGTATTTCTTGGTTACTGGATCGTGGGATAAAATAGTCTCGATTTCTATAGAATTCATTTTCAGTTGGGGAAGTCACACAACACATGTCGTGTTTTACTAATTTCTATAATGTTTTCAAATTCCGCATACACCAATACAGTCGTGGTTCTTTCTAAGGTGTCCGCAAACTTGATTTCAATTCGTAAATTTCCTTGTTGCTGTAGATTCAGATGGGGTCCGTCACACATATCAGGGCTCAGGTCGAAAGCATACAAAGTATGTCCGTTCGCAAAGTCCTCTCGGGTCAGATAAATGCCGGTATCCCGGTTAAATCCCGAAAACAAACGATGATACGCTCTTATATAGTTATTTTCTTCGAAATCCAATTCCAAGGGTTTGCTGGGTACGGGTTGTCCATCCACGTAAACACTTAAAAAGTTGACCTTGTGATGATAGAAATAAAAGGGATTTAAATCATATTGTCCAGTGTAGGCACTATTTTCTAAAAGTCCAATAATAATTCTTTTCGGCATGGCTCCTAAAAACACATTGTCTTGCATAAAGGATTTACTTCCGGTTGAGATCGAATAGGTCTTGCATAACACTCGATCGATGGGATACTTTGCTGTACTTTTCTCTAAGGCCTTGGCATGACCCAGTAATACACCGGGGCTCACTTTCACTTTACGTATGAAAATAGAAGCATGTTCCAAAATCACTTTGTAGTTGGGAATGGGTTTCGCCGCATCGATTTTACACATTAAGGAAAATTCAGGCTTGCTTCGGGTCATCTTAATTTTCAAGTCAACCATATTCAATAGCAATCGATTTTGTTGAAAAATATCACAATGCAAAGGTCCAATCATATCTAACGTTTTGCTTTTATTCGTGAGTGCGTAACGTATCTTCAATCCGGGGTTGTCTCCAGCAGGATCTGTAGCAGCCAAATTCTCATCTTTGTAAAAACATTCGCAGGTCAATAAACTTTTCTTGGCATCTTCTCCATAATTCAACAGCGTTTCAATATAGGCGCGGTAGGGGTAGGTGTTACTCGACGAGGAGATCACTCTTTCGTTCAGGCTAATATCCACTTGAGAAAACAAGGCGTGTAAAAATAAATTCACGGGGGCAACTGCATCCGTTTCCGCTAAGGGTGATCCATCAAACTTGGTAATTTTCACTTTCACATACAGGTAGGAAGCCGATAAATCAATATAGTCTTCACCATTTCCGGAAATATTAAATTCCACAGGTCCTCCGTCTCGAATATTCGCAAGAGGGTGGTATTCAACAAAGTATCCTTTTTCAATAGCCGTTTGCGTGGGTGGGATCAAAAATAAATCCAATTCGGATTTCGCACAGGCAGCAGAATCTTTATGGATGAGTCCAGACATCTTTAAGCGAAAATATCTTGTACCTTCACTTTCTTGGCTTTACGTCGAATGACTGCTTTGGTAGAACGCTTCCTCTTTTTATACCGGTGGCCCGATCCAATCATCGTCTTCACTTTAGTAGCGGCTTTGTCGGTTAAGGTCTGTCCAGCTTCTTTTAATCTTCGCTTGGCGGCCATTTTAATGTCTTCTCCGCGAGACAGGTCACTTAACACGTTCACACCTGAATGAAACAACTGCTTGCCGACCGCTTTCGCTCCCGATTTGAAGAGGGGTACTGCTGCACGAAAAAGGGATCGAAACAGTCCACCGAATCCATATCCCTTTTGTAAAGTAGTGCCTTGATAATAATTTAGACCACTACCCGACTGATGGGAATAGTAATCTTCAAAAGATTTCGCACAACACTGGTAAGGAACAAACATCACGAGAGGTATTTTTGACGAAAGTGAAGCTTCACGTACGAGCGCCCACGTTCAAATGGCGTGAGTTCGCCGAGGTGGTTCCTTATAACGATTTCCAAAGAGTCGAACGATTTTCGGCTGACAGGTAAATAGTGCGGTCGGTCAAATGTCTCACAAATCATTTCTCCATCTTTTCCCCTCACATTGACAATTCGTAAAAGGGGTGCTAACACATCTCCAATAATTTGGGGTTCGACAATATCCGAATAAACCAGCAATACTCTATAATGCGCACAGGGATCTGCGACATAGGTACTAAAAATAGTTTGCTCGATATTTATATCTGGTGAGGCGATTTCACCTGGTTCGAATCCCAACATCTGCGCTATCCCCTCATGCAATATCAGTTTTGTTTTATCTTTCACGTTAATACACACCTTTTTCGTGTGCGGATCATAAGTGAAAGAAATTTTATTTTTAATCTCTTCAATAGACATTGCTTTTAAAATGTCATCAACCGATTCGTAAAAGCCAGGGGGAATTCTTCTACCAAACGGAGATTTCTGGTCATTCAAATCGAAACCAAATAAATTATTATTTTGATTCACATTATACCAGGTGTGAGGGTAAATAAATTCGACAAGGCCTACTTCCCATTCCCCTTTCAATTCAACGGGGGCGGGTAATCGCGTAATAAAATGAGAAATTTTATTCTCAGGAAAATAATTCCGGGAACTGTCCGAAGGTAACGTCACGTAGAACGACATGCTTTCAAATGATCTTTCAACAATCCAAACACTTGTTTTATAAGGCGAATAAATCAGAGGATGGAATCCATTGGTCAAATTTGCTGGGATAACCTTTAAATTTTACTTTGTATTCCACACGCTTTTTGCGTATCCGCTTATCTAAAATCTTTTCAATCGTATAATTCTCTTTTGGTTTCACTTTCTGAAGTTCTTGAGGGTAAAAGGTTCCTTTAATGGGTTCTTCTAACAGGTCCTTGATTCGGTAGACGGGAGGGTCTCTTCTCACACATTCAGTCACCACAAACACTTCTTCCGTCCAGTTCGTTTCATATCCTTTTTCGAAGGTTAATTTCTGCTTGGAAACTCGTACAACATCTCCCGGTTGAAACATGCAGGGTTTTCTTTTCGCATTTTGCATGTCACCGTATAAAGTATCCCATACATCGCTTTCATTTTCAGCGGTTACTTCAACTGGAGCTCTCTTGATACTTGAATGGTAAGTATGATTATAACTGTGTAACAACTGATCCAACACGTCTAAATAGCGGTAGGTATGATTATGGGTAAAATATTTCCACATTTTCGTTTTCAAAGTTCGGTTAAATCGCTCCACGACAGATGCTTTCGTATTGTTATTCGTCGTAAAAAACCGCACGCCTTCTTCTTTCAAAAATTTTTGAAAAAGTCTGTTTTGATACTCTTTTCCGTCATCCGATTGCAGGGACTTGGGTTTCCTCGTTGCAAAAATAGACCGGAACGCCTTTACAATATCTTCACCCCGTTTTTGCTTCAAAGGGACCGCCCACGCAAATTTAGACAGAATGTCTATACAAGTCAGGATGTAGCGGTACCCTTGATTGAACTTTTGCAAACTGCCGAGATCCACTAAGTCGGTCTGCCACTGTTGATCGATTGAATACACTATCACTCGATTGGTCGGGAACTTTCTTCGAACAGGTTTGTGCAACGTGTATGCATCGACTCCGCTCAGCCAGTCCTGAATCTTCTTCTTCGAGATTTTGCCTTTG
Source organism: Salticus scenicus (assembly GCA_963930645.1). Classification (NCBI taxonomy): domain Eukaryota; kingdom Metazoa; phylum Arthropoda; class Arachnida; order Araneae; family Salticidae; genus Salticus; species Salticus scenicus. Next base: position 4,217,639 of record OZ005656.1, read on the forward strand.
GCAGCACGAAATAAGGCATTTACACCACCAAAACTTCCCTCGTGACTTGGATTCTGATACACCTCCATCGTTACAACACAAAATCTTATTATGACTCACATTCACACGAAAGCGCATCATACCTTCCTCGTACGAAGATACGTTTTACAATGACTCACTAACGCAACGTCTCTCTTTATATACCTTATAAGTGCACTCACAAGCATAGCTTCATGGCTTGATAAATAAAACCCTTATCCACTTATCAAGCCGTGAAACTATTTTACCTTCGGTTCGAATCTAACCCCTGCAAAAATTCGAAAAAATTTTGAAGTCCCTAAAATTGTGAAAAAAAAATACTAAGTCCGAAATTTATGAAAAAATTCCCCTTCTCCCCGATAGATGGCACCACCAAACCTCATCCAAGATGATAGCCAAAGTTTCTATTCTTCCGGTGGCAACGCTCTAAAAGTTTATATTCTTCCGGTGGCAACACACAGTTTCTATTCTTCCGGTGGCAACGGTCTAAAAGTTTCTATTCTTCTGGTGGCAACACCCCCCTCATCCAAGATGATGACTAAGTAGTGTAAAAAGGAGACGTTGACCTGCACGGTGGAGGCGCGGAGGTGCGCTCCAACAGGGTGGTGGCGCGCGCGCCTCAGCGCGCCTCCGCGCCTCCACCGTGCAGGTGAACTCTCCTTTTTACACTACTTACGTTGAATTATACGGCTGTAAACTATTTAGTACAGTCAAATTATTATTTACGAACAAAGACGAAAACGTTGCAGCCGATGTAAAAACCCACAGGGTTGAGATTTGAAACTTAGGTCAAAATTTGGAAGCGATTGATAAAAATTTTCGTAGTGTTGATATTAAGCACAAATTAATTTTATTGTAGGGTCCTATAAATTTTAATGGAGAAGTGATATATATTATTTCCAATGCTACTTTGGATAAAATTGCTAAAATGACTAATATATAAATTAAATTCTATTAAAATTCTATTAAAATTCTATTAAAATAAAAGTATAAAAGAAACAGACGATTTTAAAATCAATTTTTATGGAGGAGTGAAATATAATATATGCTATAATGGATAATTTTACTATAAAATGACCTCATCATTTTAAATATTTTAAAGAGGGCAACAGCTGTAGTTATAAAAAGGAAAACAATGAGGCTAAACCAGAAAAATAAGTAAATTTGATAAATATTTTAAAACTTTAAAATTGGAAATCTTATGAAATATTGGACATTTAAAGTAAATACATGTATCATTTTAAATAGAAAAAGATTTTGGAAAAGTTTAGTGTATTTTAACGAAGTGATGAGAAGTTTTTGAGTATGTTAAAATTTTAATAGTAAATTCAAGTTAATAAAGATGGGAAACATTGAGGATTAAGATAAGAATAATTATAAGATAAAAAAAAAAAAAAAAAAAAAAAAAAAACTTTTTATATACCATGCTTTTCAATTTTAATATACTAATAATATACTAATTAAAAAGAAAATGATAAATATTCTATCATAGTTTGAAGTCAAATTTGTTTTCAAATGTCTAAATAAAATATCTGATGTAAGATACTAATATTTTGCAGCGGAATAGATTTCATTTCTGTCATCCTTGGCGAAAACAAAAGAATATCGCCAAATTATCTGGCGAAAATATTTAATTCCTTTCAAAAATCATGGTTATTTTAACAACTTATATTAAAAGAGTAATGAATAATATGAAACAGTATTTCGTACAATACATATTACATGTCATACATACGTACAATGAATAATACATATTACATTTCGTACAATGCATACATCTGGCATGTATATTTTCGTGTTACGCTTTTGATCGCCAAATAATAATAATAATAATAAAAAAAGCCAAGGGCGACAGAGTTTTGAAATTTAAAATTAAAATTTTGTCAATTTGACAGCAAAATAATTCAATCTAACACCCGCGATAACTAATACATATCTATACCCAAATATAAGGATTAAAATCGGGAAATAAATTTCCTCGATTTTTAATAATTTCTTACAAAAAATCCAGTGGGCAATTAACATAGGAAATCTTTTTCTTGGCTGCACAGACGGTCAGTGAGTCACACTTCGCTTGCGTATAGAACTCATAGATATAGTATAGCATATATAGAATAGAGTGATCATTGGGGAGAAAAAAGTTATTCCTTTTCATTTGGGAAAAGACGACGTTTTTACCAAAATATGGCCGTCTTTCCCCGAGTGAATACACACGGGAATACATACTAATATTTTAGCAAATAAAATTTATGAATAATTTATTTGCTAAAGGGGAATGGAAGACTCCAGATACAGTTTCAAATTCATATTTCTTTCTTTCTTTTCTTTTTTTTTTCAATACCACTTAATGGCTGTTTCTAAAGCTTTTATTTATTTTTTTTTTCGGCATCAAAAATCTTTGTACGATAACATGGGGATGAGAGATCTATATATATTACTATATCTATGATAGAACTACATTAGCACTTTATCAATGTGTATAAAATCTTTAAATTGATTATGACGTCAATTTTCGTGAGATGCATAATTTAACTTTTTATAATTTTTTAACGTTCACGTTTGATTAAATGTATTTATTTTTATGTCGAAAGAAAATGGACTCGTATTTTTTTTTTTTGTGGCAACAATTAAATTAATGGAACTCACAGATATTTTGGAGCAACTTTAATAAAGGTCTATAATTAACAAATAATTGCAATAAAACAATATTGTGACAATAAATTGAGATTAAAAACTATCCTATCTCTCAAGTTGGACCAAACTGCACACAGTGTGCGAAATTTCATTAAAATCGGTTCCTTAGTTTAGGAGTTTACCCCGGACAAACATCGTGACACGTAATTTATATATATATACAGATGAAGCACAAATAAGTAAAAAACAGGATTAATTTCACTGTATTATCTTCATTATAATATGAATTCAATTTACACTTCAGTCTAAGTAACACGTGGCCGGCTATGCTAACACCAAAAATTTAAAAAGTGGAAATAATTGAATTATACGAAATTTATTAATAGGTTAAAAAGTTGAAGATTCTTTGTGTAGATGGCAGCACCAAATATATTTCAGCTTTCATTTTCATATGAAACAGAGTAATTGCTCCACGCTCTACTTTCCCCGTTTCATTTTTGAAAGGAAATATGAAAGTTGAAAGTAATCTGTTACAAATAAAGACTGTAAATATTTTGAGGAGAATTTTATAGCGTCAACAACACGTGGTAATTATGCTGTTAAAATGTAGCTTATATGACACGTTCGTAGATTTACCATAGCAGCGCCATCTGTTAGAATCATTTGGAGTTAACAGATAATTGTGACTGTCAAATAATAACAGACAAATAATTAGCAATAAATTAAAATTGCGACTATAATTTGAGATTTAAACTATCCTATCTCTCAAGTTGGATCGAACTGCACATGGTGTGCGAATTTTATTATAATCGGTTAAGTGGTTTAGGAGTCCATTGAGGACAAACATTGTGACACGAGATTTATATATATTCAGATATATATATATATATATATATATATATATATATATATATATATAAATATTATATGCAATATTACATGTGTTAGCAATTCCCTAATTTCTTTTATTACTAACAAGGAAAATATGAATATTTAATTTAAAAGTTGAAAAAAAAAATATTTCTTTTTCTTTATTTCTTTTTCTCTTTCTGAATGAAATAAAATAATTTTAAAAAATGCTTATATTTTGATACATATATTACATTTAAATTTAATTATAGTTATTATATACCAGAAGCTAAAATTTGTAACCAATTTAATTTTCCGCCCATAAATTATTATTATCCCTTCAAATATTTTATTAAAGTAAGAGCATGTATACAAATAATAAAATAAATAAATAAAAATGCTTAAGTTAATTTGATAATGTATAATTTATTATTATTATTATTATTCATTTAATTTAGCAAAAATGAAACTTTCTTCTTATTATTCTCTCTCTCTCTCTTTTTTTTTTTTTTTTTTTTTTTTTGTTAGTTTAAATAAAATAGTTTAAAAATAAAATGTTTGATCATTTTTCTGCCTTTGAAAAGTCATTATTAAACAGAAATTAAACTTTAAACTGAAATATTTTTTCTTTATTATTTATTTCTTTATTCTTAATTTAATCTCTTGTTATTGTGTATATATGTATTAATTAACTTACTAATTTTTTTCTACTTAATTATTCATTAAATTTAATTCTTTTGTTTTTACTAAATCAAAAAATAATTTAAAAATAGTTAATTAAATTTTAAAACTAAAATGCTTACTTTTGAAATATTTACTTAAATTTAAACTGAAACAAAAGTTAAATTCAATTAATAATGAAGTAGAAATTAATTGCTAAATTAAAACTTACAACTGGCAAATTATTTCTTTTACACTTTTTTTATTTCAGATTTATATATATATATATATAAATATACATATATGTATTAAAAAAAAAAAAAAAACTAAAAAGGACTTAACGGGGATTGAACCCGGGTACTGTTGGTTTGAAACGGAGTGCTCTGTGTCCAAGCCACTAACAGACATACGAGATTCTTCTTAAGTTATTTATTACAGAGTCCTTAAATGAGCCTTTTTACAATTATTTTATTATGAAGATGAATTCTCATGATTTAACTTAGAATTTATAGCTCTGAAGACGTCAAAATTGATTATTTTCAGAAAGTCATTCTTTAGTCTTTAATTTTAGGGTTATTTTTGTTTTATTGTTTTAAGGTAAAAGCAACAGACCTATCATCACTCGTACACTTCCTAATCAAATACCTTTAAAACAAATTATTAAATGTATACAGTGCTCACACAAAAAATTCCTAATTTTGAAAGTTCTTTTCAAAAAAGTATAATTTATGTGCATAATTTTTGCTTCTTAAATCACCAGTTTTTATTAAATATGGCTGACAATATTTTAGCGTATTCACTTTCGACCATTTACTCACTGTGATTTTCTATTTTGATCTTTTTACAACTATTGTCATAACGCTATACGAAAGTAAAAACGATTAATTCAAAATTCTTATCATTTAACGGTAAAATAAACGTGCTTAACGATAATATTTCTTCTTCAATTCTCCACTCTCCACTTTAAGCGATTCCCGAGTTCCCCCCATCTTGGAAATATGACGTATCAAAATAGCGCATCTTGATTGGATGAGTCTGTGGAAAAATTGTGTGTAAAGACAATTTTATCAAGACAGCTCTGAAAAAGTTGGTCAAGTTCGGTGCGCGCTATCACACTGGGAGTAAAGACAATTTTTTTCGAAAAATCGGCGATGATCAGTGGTTGACTCTAAAATCGCTATAAACGTCGTGTTTGATACGTGCTAGTTTTCGTAAGATTTGGATTTCGGTAGTAGTCGGCGTTCATAATATTGTTTTTGTATTTTGTAAATCTATTGTATAAAAGAAATAATTCAAGCTTTTTACTCGCATGATAGTGTATCATATCAGTTTTGTCGCCAGAAATTCCTCGTCTATTTCGCGTGCAGAGAAATTGAAAATATTATTTTCTTAATAGGATATTTTTAGTAATATATTACCGTGCTAATTGGCTACAATGCAATAATAATATTACTCATTATGTTACGTGAAATAACGCCCATCTCTAGTAGACAAGGCAGGTTCATACAGGGCTGGAATTTACTTATCTCAGAAAGTTGTTTTTTTTCTTTTTCCTTTCTTTTGGATAAGACCTATCCCTCTAGTTCTAAAGCTTCCTTCAAACTCTGGCAACATACAGAGCTTCAAAACTCATAAATTATCCATTGTCCGAAAGTGACCCTTGAAAATTTGCACACATTTACAATGAAGGACATTACTTTTTATTGCTCTTTTACAAAAGAGACCCCCTTCTCATGCAATTATCGCACTAGGGAGTTTGTGAGCTTCGATTCCAGCGAGTGTCGATCTCCTAAACCACATCAAAGAAATATCAATAGAGCCGCACTTAGTTGCCAGAGTTTGAAGGCAGCTTAAGGATCAACCACTCCCCTCCATCTCTCTAAGAAAAAACGCTAAATCTTCTTCGCTTCCCATGATTTTTTGCACTTCCTCACAGCGATCAACAAATCTCCAATTTCTTGAGAGCTTCTTCCCACCAAAAAAAGTGGTGAAAGGGGGAGACACAAGAAATTGGGAGGAAAGGGGGGTGAAATAGTAAAAAGGCTAAAATTAATTAAAGTTAATTAACTTCCTTCCTAATTTAGATATGTAAAAAGTGAAAGCAGATTCAGAATCAGGAACGGAAACTGAATTCAAACATACCAAACATAGTGATAATCAGAAAATAATTTCCCAGAAAAAAAAAAAAATACTAATATGATTTACTAGTTACTAACAAATTAATTGTTTTCATATCTCTATTATAATTATTACTCATCCATTTCTTATTTATTTATTCATCTGCTTTTTTCCTTTTTTTTTTAAGATCATTTTTTAAATGAAAGAAATAATGGTGTAATTTTAGCTGAAAAATTAGTAATTATAATGAAATCAAATTGTTCAGAATTCTAATAACTCTGAATTTTGACAATAGATGGCAGCACTATGCAATTTTGATATAATTTTAGAATATTAACATTAATTAAATTCATTCTTTTTTCATTGTATTTTATGTGTTTTAAACGCTAAATTAATTCTTTTTTCTTTTATTATTATTTATTTTATTTATGTTTTCAATTAATTGTTAGTTATACTTTAAATAATTTCTTTTTCAATTTGCTGTGAACTTGTCATGTTTCTGCAGACCTATTCTAGTTTGTTCTTTTTGTTGGTGTTCTAGCGGTCAGCTGGAAAAATTCTATTCTAACGTATGAGCTGAAATAAAGTCAATAATTCACGTTTATATTCTATTTTGTGTATGTATTCAAGCTTTTATTCATTGTTTCAAAAATATGATGTTATTAATTCAATTGAAAGGAAGGTGAGTCCTTCAAATTCATTTTAAACTGATAAATGATTTAATATAATTTAAACCAGCGATTTTTAAAACCATACAGTCCACAATTCTATTCAAAATCCCTCCATATTTTTGGCTGTCTAGAGCCGTAGATATATTAAATTATGAAATCTTTTAGTAAAAATTAATATTTTACAAACTGGAAAAAAAAAAAAAAAATGTTCTAATGGCTTCGAAAATTGAAAAACTAAAAGTAAAAAGAACTATTATTCGGTCGTCAGTGACTAAATTTGAAAACAAAGCGATAAAAGCTTTGGAAGCGGATCCTTTAGACATTCAAGAAATAAAAATTTTGAAAGGTCATTTGCATGAAAGGCAAACTCAATTAGAACAAATTAACAATGAAGTTGAGGAAGTTATTTCTGATTTAGATGAATTAAAAAAGGAAATTGAAGATAATGAAAAATGGACAGAGAAACTTACTCGTATAAAATATCACATAGAGTCAAGATTAGAACTTTCTTGTTTTCAGAACACTAAAGTTGTAACACAGGTTAATGAAAATTCTTGTTCTGTTTCGAAGCAATCTATTCACCTTCCAAAATTTGATTTGCCACATTTCTCTGGTAATTTGGAAGACTGGTTAAGCTTCAAGCAAATATTCGTAACCACTATTCATGAGAACAGTCAGCTTTCCGATTTGCAAAAATTACAATATTTAAAAGCGTCTGTTATTGGATCTGCCAATAAGTTAATAAAAGGCTTTCCAATAACTGAAGCAAGTTATAAGGAAGCTTGGGCAACACTAATTTCCAGATTCGATAATAAAAAAAATCTAGCTTATGCCCAGTTAAACAAATTCTTTAATTCGAAATCTTTGAAACCAAATTGTCGGAAATCTATGCTAGATTTATTAGATAGCTGTAATGAAGTAATACGTAACTTGAAATGTTTAGGATTTGAATTTAATTTATTTGTGGATTTAATTCTTGTTTATAATTTGCAAACAAAATTGGATGATAATTTAAAGAAGCAATGGGAATTATCTTTAGATAGTGATTCTTTTCCCACCTATGATGAATTTATTTTGTTTCTTGAAAAACAAGCGAGAAGCTTGCAAGATATTACTGATAGTACTTATTCTAAATCTGAAAGTAAACAAAAAGTAGTATTTAAAAAATCTGTTTCTAATGCTGTAATATCTAATTCAGATATAAAATCCAATAATTCTATCTGTTCAGAATGCTCGGAATCTCATGCACTTTTCAAGTGCCCACACTTTCTTAAAAAATCTGTTGAAGATAGATGGAATATTGTGAAGGGTAAAAAACTATGCATAAATTGTTTACGTGGTAATCATTTCGTTAATAAATGTTTGATTTCGACAAAATGTCGACAGTGTAATGCTAAGCACCATACACTTCTCCATTTCGAGAAAAATAAAGTTAATTCTCCACCTGTTATTGAAAATACTAATCTCAACATTGAAAGTCCATCTTTTGTCAACTCTAGTTGTTTAACCAGTACCCAAGAGAGTTGTCAAACTTTATTATCGACAGCTATGGTTCTTGTAAAATCAAATACTGGAAGGTTTGTGCCATGTAGAGTCATGGTGGATTCAGGAAGTCAAAAATCATTAATTTCCAGCTCTTGTGCTAAAAAATTAGGGTTACCTATGAAAACCACAAATCATAGAATCTCGGGTGTAAATAATATTGTTGCAGAAACTGCTCTTTTTGAAGTTAATATTATTTTAAAGTCTTATTATAGTAATGAAATCTTTGATGTGAATGCTTTAATAGTAAATAATGTTACGGTAAATCTTCCTAATTTTGTTGTTCAAAAATCTTCATGGCCTCATTTGGAAGGTCTATCTTTAGCAGATCCTAAATTTTATGTTTCGAATCCAGTTGAAATTTTGCTTGGTGCAGATTTATTTCCCTTAATAATTTTAGGGCAATCTATTCTGGGTCCTAAAGGTACTCCATGTGCTTTAAATTCCAAATTGGGATGGTTACTCTCGGGTGTGATACATGTAAACAATTTTCAGCATTCTAAAACTGTCCTTAGTTGCCATGCTACAGCTCAGTTAACTTATGATCTTCAGAAATTTTGGGAAATTGAGTCCCTTCCTGATGCAACACCAATTCACAGTTCTGAAGAAAAATACACTAAAACTGTTAGACGAATTCAGTCTGGAAGGTACATGGTGGATCTTCCCTTTAAAGAAGCTCCAAATTTAGGTGACTCACAATCAAATGCTTTAAAACGATTTTATTTGTTAGAATCCAAACTTAATAAAAATCATGAGCTTAAGGAGCAATACCATGCCTTTATGCAAGAATATATTGACTTACATCATATGGAACCAGTCCCAAATTCTGAAATTGATTCTAAAGATTATTTTTACATGCCTCATCATGGGGTTTTGAAAGAAGATAGTACAACTACTAAATTGAGGGTGGTATTTGATGCCTCGGCTAAAGGAACATCAGGCCACTCTTTAAACGACTTTCTTGAAATAGGTCCAAAGTTGCAACCAGATTTGTTTAAACTTCTTCTTAAGTTTAGAACATATTCCATAGCCTTAACCGGAGACATCGCCAAAATGTACAGACAGATATTGGTAAACCCCAAACATGTTGACTTTCAGCGAATCTTTTGGCGATTCCAGCCACATGAATCTATTGCGAGTTTCAGATTATTGACTGTAACATATGGCACAGCCTGTGCCCCATTCCTGGCTATAAGGACATTGCACGAACTAGCCAAAGATTATAGTGCAGAATTTCCTATTGCTGCGCAGTCAATTTTCGAGAACTTTTATATGGATGATTATCTTGGTGGGTCACAATCAATTGATACAGCAAAACAATTGGTCAAAGACCTAAATCACGTTGTAAATCAAGGAGGCTTTACACTTAGAAAATGGGCTTCCAATGTACCCGCAGTCATTGAAAATCTACCAGAAGATCTTAAATCCACTAGGCAAAATGTAAAATTTTCGGAAGATTCCTCCCAAAAAATCTTAGGCTTAGTTTGGAATTCGGCAGAAGACTTATTGAAAATTCATTTGAATGGCGTCAAATCGGTGCATACCAAGCGAGAATTGCTATCAATGATAGCTCAAATCTTTGATCCTTTTGGGATTCTTGCTCCAACCACGATCATGTTAAAAATCATGATGCAAGAGCTTTGGAAAGATAAGTGTGCTTGGGATGATCAAATCCCAGATTCCATTTTGAAAACTTGGCAAGAATTTAATTCTCAAATTGAACTCTTAAAGTCCATTGGCATACCAAGATATCTGAACTGTGAAACATCTCCAGAGAACCACATAGAGATCCATGGGTTTTGTGATGGATCTGGCAAGGCCTACGCTGCAGTGGTATACCTTCGGACACTGTCTTCTCTCGGTGAGATTTCAGTTAACTTTGTCGCTGCAAAAACCACAGTTAATCCTTTAAAACATGTCACGCTTCCCAGAATTGAGTTATGTGCTGCACTCTTGCTTGCACAATTGAGTTCCACAATATTAGAATCTTTAACCTTTAATGTAAATAAAATTTATTTGTGGTCCGATTCACAAATTGCTTTAAATTGGATTGAATCTCCTCCAACCAAAGGAAATCAGTTCGTAACAAATCGAGCAAACAAAATCAAATCACTTGTCCCACAAGCAGTGTGGACTTATGTTGAGAATTCGTCGAATCCGGCAGACTGTGCCTCAAGAGGCATTCTACTGAAGAGTCTTTTGCATCACAAATTGTGGTGGTTTGGGCCTGAATGGCTTAGTGCTAGTGTCAAGTTACCATTATTCCTAGTCAAATCTTCAAATGTTAAGTCAAAAAATTCTGAAGAAAATTTAAGTCATGTTGCAACATCTAGTCATAAAGCCTTACCTGATTTTCTATTCAAATTCTCTTCTTTTTCAAAACTTTGCAGAATCCTTGCATTGTGTTTGAGATTCATTTATAACATTCGTAGTTGTAATCGTAATTCTAGAAGTATTGGACTTGTCAGTAAGCCTGAAGTTTCAAGTGCTATTACACATATTCTTAAATTGATTCAGGAACAAGAGTTTTCGGTAGAACTGAATTTGCTCAGGAAAAATCAACCTTTACCAACCAACAACAAATATTTATCCTTAAATATATTTCTAGATGACCAAGGTCTAATCAGAGTTGGTGGACGGTTGTCCAGACATCAGTCACTTAATCAAGATCAGAAATATCCAGTGCTTTTATCGAGAAATCATTTCATTACAAAATTAATTGTTGAGCAATATCATTAAAAACACTTTCATGCTGGTGCACAACTGATTCTTTCCCTAATTAGACAAAAGTATTGGATACTAAATGGTCGCTCTTACATTCGTCGAATTCTAAATGAATGTATTTTGTGCAAACGTTTGAAGAAACAAACTTGCCAACAAATTATGGGTGAGTTGCCAGTCGAACGTATAACTCCAACTCGACCTTTTTTAAAGGTGGGACTAGATTTTGCTGGCCCACTCATCACTAAACCAAATGTGCCTAGATCTAAAGTTAAATTGAAGTCATATATTTGTGTTTTTGTCTGCATGTGCACAAAAGCGGTGCACCTAGAAGCTGTTTCAGATTTATCTTCATCAGCTTTCTTAGCATCCCTAAAACGATTTGTTTCTAGAAGAGGATTGCCATCAGACATATTCAGTGACAACGGAAAAAATTTCAGGGGAGTTGCTAACTATCTTAAGCAACTATTTTGAATCATTCGTTCTGAAAATGTTCAAAATTTTGCTACCAGCAGCTTCATCAATTGGCATTTTATCCCACCATATTCCCCCCATTTCGGTGGACTATGGGAATCTGCTATTAAATTGACGAAAAGTCATCTAATTAAAGCTTGTAAGGCTACCATTCTAAATTTTGAAGAGCTTACTACTCTTTTATGTCAAATAGAAGCCTGCTTAAATTCCAGACCATTAACACCACTTTCTTCAGATCCATCTGATGTTAGAGCCCTCACTCCCGGACATTTCCTGATAGGAGTTCCACTCCTTGAGATTCCAGAAAGTGGGAATTCACCAAATCTCACTTTATCTTCTCGTTGGACTCTAATCCAGCGAATGAAGCAAGACTTCTGGAAGAGATGGTCTAGAGACTATCTACATCACCTGCAAAATCGACCTAAATGGTTCACTTCACGAACTGATCTTCAAATTGGGGACTTGGTTGCTATTCATGATTCACAATCTATTCCTCTCCAGTGGAAGCTGGGTAGAATTATTCGTACCTATCCAGGACCTGATAATAGAGTTCGTGTAGTCAGCGTTTGGACTCAGAGTGGTGAAATTCAACGCCCTATTGCTAAAGTGACACTCCTTCTCCCGGTGGGGGAGAATGTTCAGAATTTTAATAACTCTGAATTTTGACAATAGATGGCAGCACTATGCAATTTTGATATAATTTTAGAATATTAACATTAATTAAATTCATTCTTTTTTCATTGTATTTTATGTGTTTTAAACGCTAAATTAATTCTTTTTTCTTTTATTATTATTTATTTTATTTATGTTTTCAATTAATTGTTAGTTATACTTTAAATAATTTCTTTTTCAATTTGCTGTGAACTTGTCATGTTTCTGCAGACCTATTCTAGTTTGTTCTTTTTGTTGGTGTTCTAGCGGTCAGCTGGAAAAATTCTATTCTAACGTATGAGCTGAAATAAAGTCAATAATTCACGTTTATATTCTATTTTGTGTATGTATTCAAGCTTTTATTCATTGTTTCAAAAATATGATGTTATTAATTCAATTGAAAGGAAGGTGAGTCCTTCAAATTCATTTTAAACTGATAAATGATTTAATATAATTTAAACCAGCGATTTTTAAAACCATACAGTCCACAATTCTATTCAAAATCCCTCCACAAATTATTTAATTTCTAACTCAATCAATACTGTCTTCAAAACTGTCACAACATTTGCAAAATGAAACAAATACCAATTATCCTTAAGGTCAAGGGATATTATACAAACTCTTGAAAGATTGAAAATTAAGTAATTTAAAAGCTATTACTTATTTTTTTAATAAAGCTTCTGTAAAAAATTTAAATGATGGCAATTGTATTATTGTATTAATTTTAGAGAAAGATATAGAAACCTGATGTATGTCATAACTCATGCATATAGCAAATTTAATTTTAAAGAATTTTCCATTTTTTCTTTTCTAATATTATATATCAATGAAAAAAGAAATGAAAGTCACCATGCTTTCATTGCAAGTTATTAAGAAGAGAATTTTTCTGCTTGCGATGCACAATGAAAATTCCTGAATGCCATGTTCTTACACTCTGTATTCTATTTGCTTAAGAATGTTCAACACCTAAATTTGCCGACAGCCAAAAACTAAGGTTAATCTATAGGCAAATTTGCTTCCACAGTTATTCATTATCTAATGTAATTTTTTAAAGCTTGTTTTCATGTTAAAAAATTCATAACTTTTAAATTAGTATTCATTTTCCAAAAATTTATTTTTTACATTTTTCACATTTTATTTTCTAACTGAAAAGTGTAACAAATGCATTTAACTAATTTTTGCTTTTTCTCCAAATAAATAAATAAATGAATTATTTTTTAAAAACTAGTTTTGAATTTTCTGAACGAGAAAACAGAATTAGATTAGAAACTAGTATATTGTGGCCACCACAAGGCTTTCTTTTATTTTATCTTATACCAATTCGTACTGTACAAAATTATTTACTATTAAATTATTATTTATTAAAATTATTTTTCATTATGAATTTTTATTTTATACAAGTATAACATTAAATGCTGAAAGAAAGTCAATTTTGCGCCGACATTAAAAAAAAATATTGCTTTTTTTTTTTTTGTTAAAAATGAAAAAAAAGTCAATAACTTTGTTTTAAATCACCACAGACCTAAAAATCAACCATTCAATATAAAGTTATTGAGTAATTCTTTTGAAAGACATTCATATTGAAAATTTACATTCCCTCCACCAGAGGAGGACTTCCCCACAGAAGGGAGGGGGGTCGATGCTCCTACATGCATTTTTTTTTTCCCTATTTCATTGCTAGTATCATTAACAATTTATATTAATTTCACAATCATTCATTAAAAATAACTCTCATTATATTCCTTTATATGAAATTTTGTTCTACACTGCCATATTACAAATGGGATATGTTGTAATATGGCAGTATGGATGTATTGTAATATCTGTTGGGATCAGTCACTCAACAGACTGACCTGTTGAGTGACTGATCCCAAAATGTAATCAGCCCCAGTTAAGGTCAATGTCTAACGAAACACCAAGTCTGGTTAAATTTCGTTCATTGGCATACTATCTATAAAATTTATAACACACACAATAGCACACAGAGAGACCGACATACATAGTCTAATTGTATTCAGGATATCTCAAAACATGTAAATCCGTCGAAAACCAGTAGTTGAAAATTTTTACGAATCCAGTACTTTCATCTTATATATATACAAGAAAGTTAAAAAAAAAAAAAAAAAAAAAAAACACGCATTAAACAAAATGAATATTTGTGGAAACAATTTCCCTCATAGAATAACATGGGGGCTTTGGCTGTTTTGGAGGTTGTATTTCTTAAGTGACTCATCAGTTATATTCCTTCCCATGTTATCCTATGGAATTTTCATTGCTTTGCTTTATAAAGATATCGCATTTATTTATTTATTTATATTTTATTTTATTTATTTATTTATTTATTTTTTAATATTACTCTTTGAACATGTTGCTTTTTAGATTAGTGAGTAATTTTTTGAAAAAATAAGTTCGCAATTTTTTCAAAGAATAATATTCAAAATACAGAATTCACAAAAAAAACCTTTATTTTTGAACAAGATATCCTTATAAAATGATGCAACAAAAAATCCTTAGGATTACATGGGATGGAAGAAAGGGGAATCTGATTTATGTGCAGCCTTAATGAAGGGTTTGCATAAAAGACAGACAGAAATAATTTTGCAAAATACACTAAAAAATTCCTATTGAATGAAAACGATTAAGAACTTTGTAAATAAACATCTTATATTTCAGATAATACAAAAGTTGTTTTTGGACAAATTATTAAAAGACAATCTTTTATAGGCACAAAAAAAAAAAAACTAGTATGTTGTGGCCACCACAAGACTTTCTTCTATATTTTCCTATATACATATTCAATCAGTAACAATATTTAAAAAAAAAAAAAAAAAAAAAAAAAAAATTACGATTTTTTTCTAATTTTTTTTTTGTTAAAAGTAATACATATTCAACCAGTAACAATATTTAAAAAAAAAATATATATATATATATATACGAATTTTTTTCGAAGTTTTTTTTTTTTTTTTTTTGTTAAAAGTAAAAAAATCGATAACTTTGTTTCAAATTGTCACAGATTTACAGTTCAACCATTCGTTTTAAAGGTATTGACGAGATCTTTCGAAAGATACCCATCTTGAAAATTTGCCCTCCCCCGGGGGGGAACCGGTGCCCTCACATGCACAAAATTTTTTTCGTAGTTAACTACTACTATTATCAATAATTCATATTAATTTTACAATCACAAGTTTAAAATAACGCTCATTATGTACATTTATACGAAATTTTGTCCTATATTGCCATGTTAAAAATTTAGAAAAAATTCGATCACAGCGCCACCTGTTGAGCTATTGATCCCTAAATGTAATCAGCACCAAATTATGTCGGGGACCAACTAGATACCAAGTTTGGTTAAGTTTCGTTAAAAAAAAATATATACGTTTTTTCTAAGTTTTTTTTTTTTTGTTAAAAGTAAAAAAATCGATAACTTTGTTTCAAATTGTCACAGATTTATAGTTAACCATTCGTTTTAAAGGTATTGACGAGATCTTTCGAAAGATATCCATCTTGAAAATTTACCCCGGGGGAACCGGTGCCCCCACATGCACAATTTTTTTTTCGTAGTTAACTACTACTGTTATCAATAATTCATATTAATTTTACAATCACAAGTTTAAAATAACGCTCATTATGTACATTTATACGAAATTTTGTCCTATGCTGCCATTTTAAAAGTTTACATAAAATGCGATCACAGCGCCATCTGCTGGGCGATTGATCCCAAAAATCTAATCAGACCCTTTCCATGTCAGGGTCCAACTATACACCAAGCTTGGTTCAATTTCATTCATCGGTTCGTGAGATACGGTGAAACATACGAAATTTTGCGATCACAGCGCCACCTGCTGGACGATTGATCCCCAAATCTAATCAGCACCATGCCCCGTCAGGTTCCAACTATATACCAAGTTTGGTTGAATTTCATTCATTGGTTCGTGAGATACGGTGAAAAATACGAAAATTTGTCCTATACTGCCATGTTAAAAATTTACATAAAATGCGATCACAGCGCCACCTGATGGGCTATTGATCCCCAAATCTAATCAGCACAACGCCCCGCCAGGGTCCAACTATATACCAAGTTTGGTTGAATTTCATTCATTGGTTCGTGAGATACGGTGAAAACACTAAACCACAGACAGACAGACAGACAGACATTTTCTAAAAACTATCAATTCGTGTTCAGGACATCCCAAAACGTGTAGATCCGTCAAAAAACGGAGGTCGAAAATTTTCGCGAATCCAATACTTTCTCTATATTACATATAGAAGAAAGTAAAAAAAAAAAAAAAAAAAAAGTACAAGGTGAAAGCAACAATTACTTTCACATTGAACTTTAGCCTACTTTTTTATGCTTAATGAAAGTTGTGCTTAAAATATTTCATTCTAAGACAACTTTATTTTTATATAACACAAATAAGTAATAACAACAGAGTATATCATAAACACAAAATCAATTACCACTATGATTTTTTCCAAGTCAGAGCAAATAAGGATCATGTGATCAATTTCAGTAAAAAACACACTAATTTCGAAACCCCACCAATATGTTCCTCCGTATTTTTTTACATTTTCAGACTCTTTTAAATATTGATCTTTCCAAAACTGCAGAAGCGTTCCAGATTCAACAACAATGGTTTTTATCTGAAAGCAAAAATAAGTTATACACATTTTTATACTTTCACATTTCTCCTTTCATACTCACCAAGATACAAAAGCATTAAAAAACTACATGTATTTAAATATAAGTTATCATTTTAGAAATTGATATAGGTTAGTAACATATAAGAATTTTATGCATAATATTCTACTACTTTAAATTGCTTTTCTTTACAAATTATTAAAATACATAAGAGATATTACATAAAAGTTTATGGAAATTAACTTACATTTGAGAAAAAGACTCGTAAATAGTACAACGGCGAAATAAATTAACAAATCAATAAATACATATTGCAATTGACATTTTCTGAAATAACAGTAACACAAATAGGAAATTTATAAATTAATAATGAAGACATATTAAATATATTCAGTTAGGTACACATATGTTTTATATTAAAATTTATATAGTTTATTTTATTCTGAAAAAAAAAAAAAAAAAAAAAAAAAATCTTTATTTGAAAATTTTGACAGTCTAAGAGATAAGCTTGACTTCTTTGATCAAGAAGGAAAGTAATAACAAATTAAATTTCTTCCTCCCCACTTCCTTTTTTTTTTTTTTTTTTTAAAAAAAAAAAAGGTTAATTTAAAACCTTTTTTCAGTACAAATAAAAATCTTAACAATTTAAATGACAGTCTTTTTCAT